>SJYA01002726.1:3335562-3514080 GCA_006410615.1 Neotragus moschatus
TTGCTGAAGCCTGGCTTGGAGAATTCTGAGCATTACTTTATTAGCATGTGAGACGAGTGCAATTGTGTGGTAGTTTGAGCATTCTTTGGCATTGCCTTTCTTTGGGATTAGAATGAAAACTGACCATTTCCAGTCCTGTGGCCACTGCTGAGTTTTCCAAATTTTCTGGCACATTGAGTGTAGCACTTTCACAGCGTCATCTTTCAGGATTTGGAATAGCTCAACTGGAATTCCATCACCTCCACTAGCTTTGTTCGTAGTGATGCTGTCTAAGGCCCATTTGACTTCACATTCCAGGATGTCTGGCTCTAGATGAGTGTAGACTTAGTAACGGAGAGACAATTAGAAGTGAGAAATAAGATAACCACACATATGTATTAACTGATGATAAGCTAATGTCAGAGGTTTCTTGGGTTTAGATAATTTTTGCTGCACAGGAATGTGGGTCCAGTGTTGTCTAATGCTCTAGTATTTTTTAACTCTGAAATTTCATTAAAATATCCTGACGATTATCATTTACCAATTTAAATATTTTAAAAATTCTGTGCAAAGATGAGCAAAATGTTGACAAACATAGAAGCTAGGTGATGGGCATACAGTGACTCACTATATACCCCTTCTCCTTTTCTGTATGTTTGAAATTCTTACAGTAAAAAGTTTAAAAAAAGAAAGCCTATCTCGGCCAAATAAAATATGTCAGCTAGCCATGGGCTATAAATTATAATTATAGTGCTAAGTAATATAGAACAGAAGTTCCCTGAGGGCAGGGATCTCCCCTCTGTGACTCAAGTGATGCTAGGAACACAGTAGAAAGTCAGTCCATGTTTGTGGAATTAATGAATGAAGGAAACATACCTTTTAATAGTGCCTGTGCAGGTGTTGTGTTAGACATTTAACACTACTGCTGTATAATTGTGCTTTTTTTTTTTTTTTTCTAAAGAAATATTTAGCATATACAAGGCACTCCTGCTGCGCCACCTGAAGCACGTCCTCACGGCGCACCTGCAGGAAGCCTAGAGCGGCGTGGTCCACTTCAAGTGGGGCATCTGGGTGAGCAGCCAGACGCGGGAGTACCTGACCCTCCCGGCCCACTGGGTCACCTTCGAGCTCTCGGCCCAGCGGCACTGCGAGGACCGCCACCGCTCAGCGCTGCTGGATGTGTCGCAGGTGGACTGTGACCACAGCGGCAGCAGCATCAGAAGCAGCTGGAGCGTTGGTGGGAGGCCTGGGTGACGTCCACCGGCCTGCAGGTGGCCATCAGCGTCACCGACAACGCCAGCATCTGGAAGACGCTGAACGAGGGGGCGCGCTCTAGCGTGCCCTGCTTCAGCCACACTGTCAACCTCATCGTCAGCGAAGCCATCAAGAGCCAGAGAATGGTCCAGAACCTGCTAAGCACCGCCCGGAAGATCTGCGAGCGGGTGCAGCGCTGGCCCCGTGCCAAGGCCAAGCTGGCGGAGCTGCAGCGGGAGTATGGGCTGCCGCCCCACCACCTGCTGCAGGACGTGCCGTCCAAGTGGAGCACATCCTTCCACATGCTGGAGCGGCTGCTGGAGCAGAAGCGGGCGGTGAACGCGCTGTCCGTCGAGCGTGACTTCCGGGAGCTGCTGAGCTGCGACCAGTGGGAGGTGATGCAGTCCGTGTGCCACGCCCTAAAGCCCTTTGCCGCCGTCAGCCGGGAGATGAGTGCTCATGTGTCCACGCTGAGCCAGGTCATCCCCATGATCCACATCCTCACCCGCAGGGTAGAGATGCTGTTCCGAGAGACCATGGGCATTGACACCATGCTCCACGCCCTCAGGGAGGCCATGGTGAGCCGCCTGTCCGCCACGCTCCACGACCCCAGGTACGTGCTGGCCACCCTGCTGGACCTGTGCTACAAGGCCTCCCTGTTCTCCGAGGAGGAGGCGGAGCAGTGCAGGCAGGACTTGATCAGGGAGCTGGAGACGCTGGATCCTACCTCAGAGCCCACACCCATCCCCAGCGGCTGCGAGCCGGGCTCCCCGCCCCGGGACTGTGCCAGCGAGGAGAGCCTCTGGGTGCTCATGGCCAAACAAAGAAGAGTGAGCGCAGAGGGCGGCCCAAGGTCCCCGAGGACATGGTGCTCGCCTACCTGGAGGAGGAGGTACTGGAGCACAGCTGCAACCCGCTCGCCCACTGGAGCCTCAAGAGGGCCACCTGGCCCGGCCTCTCCGGCCTTGGCCGTGTGCTTCCTGGGCTGCCCCACAAGCATCGTCCCCTCTGAGCGGCTGTTCAGCACGCCCCCCGAGAACAGCAGCTTCTGCCAGTCCAGGCTCCTGATGGAGCATTTTGAGAAACTCATCTTTCTGAAAGTGAATCTTCCCTTAATATGCTTCCAGTACTGAAGAGCCCGCTGGAGCCACCCGGCCAGCACCGCCCAGGCTGGCGGTCACCGCAGCGGCCACACGTGCCTTAACCAGTCCTTCAGGCCAGGTACCATGGTGTGTGTTTTCAGAAGTCCACTAGAAGTAGCTTGTCTCGTCAATGATGAAATACTATGATTGAGTTTTCATTCGTAACTGTAAGGTTTTTTACGAGTTGGGGATCAGTAGTTTGTTTCAGTAGAATGGCAGAGGAGAGGTGAGCAGTTTTATTCCACAGGCTTTTTATTCGATTATGTAAAAATCAGATCAGGTACTGTATTTTAGTTAAAAATTTCTTTAACTGCAACAGAACAGCCTTTGTGGCTGTCAAATAAAACCTGTAAATAGTAGGTGGAGTTGAAGCCATCTTGACCAAGCAGTTCCTAACTGCGGCTGTACAGGGCTTTGAGGGGGACAGAGTGTTCTGGGAGGCAACTGTCGACCACGACAGAGAGGTGGCATCGGCGACAAGCCTGAGCTGACATATGATGAAAAGTCAGTCGCGCAGGGTTTCTGCAGAGAGCGAGCTCCCATTTCAGGGTCTGCCCTGATGCCATGTGGGCGGTTAGCTTGGACACATCCCCACGTTCACGGTGTGCACCGTGGGGCCTGCTCTGTGGCCGGTGCGTGGCGTGACATGTTTACAGCCTCCTGTTAATGAATCTCTGAGCCTCTGACTCAGTGACTCTACATCATGAAGCTGTCTTGAAATTTGTGCACTGACCCCCAAATTCATCCAATTACGTGCACAGTTCTTTTTAGAAGAGGTGGCTTATTAACAGGGAGGAAGATTGCTATGTTATGGTTGTAAGAATAGCCTTAGGCGTTTAGATTTTCTTTTATAAAATAGGAAAGATTCAGCCATCAGTGGGGTATTTTAGGATCCCAAGGACATCAGAATGGATTCTCAGTCATCAGGGTTTTTTTTTTTTTAACAATAATATGTCTTCAAAGTTTTTGTCTCAGCATCTAGAAAAGAATTCATTTTCTTATTTCAAACTGGTTAAATAGTCTGGGTGAAATGAGTCACTGATTTGCCTATGACCTTTTAGAAAAGTTGTTGTTTTGTTAAAATACTGTACCTATTATTAATCTGAATTTGCATTGACTATGTTTTTAGTGTATTTATAAATGGTGAACTCAGTTTCTGAAAATAAACTTTTTATTTGCAATAAAAAAAAGAAATATTTAGCATATACAGAATGGTCTGCATTGCCTGTATAAAAGATCAGTTAAGAAAAAGAGTTTAGAGAGACTGGTTTTTTTTCCTATTGCTTCATAAACTTAGTAGCTTAAAACAACACATATACATTATCTTAAAATTTTGGAGGTCAGAAATCCCAATTGGTCTAGAATGAGTCAGAATCAAGATGTTTAGCAGGGCTGTGTTCCCTCTGGAGGCCCCATGGGAGAGTCTATTTCCTTGCCTTTTCCAGTTTCTACAAGCTGCTTGCAGTCCCTGACTTGTGGCTGCTTCCTTTATCTTCAAATCCAGCAACGGCTGATTCTGTCTTTTTCACCTTGTGTCACTCTGACACTGAGACTTCTACCTGCCTCTTTCATGTTTAAAGACACTGTGAGTACACTGGCCCTCCAAGATAACCTGAAATAATCTCTCTCTCTCTTTTTAAGGTCTGCTGATTAGCAGTCTGACTAGTGTTGCACTTTATATGCCAGCAAATGTGGAAAAGAGCAGTGGCCACAGGACTGGAAATGGTCAGTTTTCATTCCAGTCCCAAAGAAGGGCAATGCCAAAGAATGCTCAAACTACCACACAATTGCACTCATCTCATGTGCTAGTAAAGAAATGCTCAAGATTCTCCAAGCCAAGCTTCAACAGTATGTGAACCATGAACTTCCAGAAGTTCAAGCTGGATTTAGAAAAGGCAGAGGAACCAGAGATCAAATTGCCAACATCCCTTGGATCACTGAAAAAGCAAGAGAGTTCCAGAAAAACATCTACTTCTGCTTTATTGACTACGCCAAAGCCTTTGACTGTGTGGTCACAACAAACTGGAAAATTCTGAAAGAGATGGGAACACCAGACCACTTGACCTGCCTTTTGAGAACTCTGTATGCAGGACAGGAAGAAACAGTTAGAACTGGACATGGAACAACAGACTAGTTCCAAATAGGGAAAGGAGTATGTCAATGCTGTATATTGTCACCCTGCTTATTTAATTTGAATGCAGAGTATATCATAAGAAACACTGGGCTGGATGAAAAAGCACAAGCTGGAATCAAATTGCTGGGAGAAATATCAATAACCTCAGTCATGCAGATGACACCACCCTTATGGCAGAAAGTGAAGAAGAATTAAAGAGCTTCTTGATGAAAGTGAAAGAGGAGAGTGAAAAAGTTGGCTTAAGACTCAACATTCAGAAAACTAAGATCATGGCATCTGGTCCCATCACTTCAAGGGAAATAGATGGGGAAACAGTGGAAACAGTGACAGACTTTATTTTGGGGAGCTCCAGAATCACTGCAGATGGTGACTGCAGCCAGGAAATTAAAAGACACTAGACACTCGCTCCTTGGAAGAAAATCAACCTAGACAGCATATTAAAAAGCAGAGACATTACTTTGCCAATAAAGGTCCATACAGTCAAAACTATGGTTTTTCCAGTAGTCATGTATGGATGTGAGAGTTGGACTGTGAAGAAGGCTGAGCGCCGAAGAATTGATGCTCTTGAACTGTGGTGTCGGAAAAGACTCTTGAGAGTCCCTCGGACAGCAAGGAGATCTAACCAGTCCATCCTAAAGGAAATCAGTCCTGAGTATTCATTGGAAGGACTGATGCTGAAACTGAAGCTCCAATACTTTGGCCATCTGATGTGAACAGCTGACTCATTTGAAAAGACCCTGATGCTGGGAAAGATTGAAGGCAAGAGCAGGGGATGACAAAGGATGAGATGGATGGTATCACCAACTCAATGGACATGAGTTTGAGTAAACTCCAGGAGTTGGTAATGGACAGGAAGGCCTGGTATGCTGCAGTCCATGGGGTCACAAAGAGTCAGACAGACTGAGCAACTGAAATGAACTAAACTGATTAGCAATCTTAATTCCATCTATTATCTTTAATTCCCCTTTTACATAGAACACAACAGGACTTAAGGGTTCCAGGGATTAAGATATAGACATCTTTGGAGAGGGAATTATTCTGTCTTCTCAGGGCTAAAATGGGTATCATGCCTCCTTATCTGAGCAGCCTAAATGGCACACTAGCCACTGAGAGGATCCCCCTATAATGCAGACTGCTGTCCCTGTCTTCCATACACAAATGTGTCTGTCTTGAATACATATGTGTATCTTTCTTTCACAGATCTGTTTTTTTTTATAGCTTGATCACAGTACATATTAAAACCATATAATTTCCCTTTTACTAATACCACATTCAAACAGTTATATGTATATGTACTTATACATATATATTTTCAAGATACAGAGTATTCTGTCCAGGCAATATTAATACATTCTCCATTTGGCAGTTGCACATTTAGGATGCAGGTCCTAGCTTTTTGTACATTTCCTGGACAATGAGAAGTTAATTCTCTTGGTATATACAAAAAGATGGAGTTTTTGAACTTGAGGTCTCAATTCTAGATTGTGGTGAACACAGCAAAGTTCTGCCATTATATGTGGCTATTCCCCAGTCACCATCTGCCTCTCTCACTGGGCATTTCTTATAAACAAAGTAAAGACATCATAAATGGAAAGTCATCTTAAATGGAAGTTGAAATGAGTTCTGGCTTTTATACAAAGATGACATCATAGACAAAGGATAACACAGCATATCATGATATCAAAACAAAAGCAAGGACTTTTAAGGCCAAGAAGGCAAATGGAAAGACAGCCACAGCCTTCAGAAGGCCCACTAGTTACTTGTCTTCTTGAAGTATAACACACTGTGACTCTAAAGGAATTGCAAGGGCCAAGGAATATACTAGGAACAACACACAAAGAAGATGGATAACAGCACACTGGTTTTTCCTATAGCTGCCAAGGTCAACAAGCCTTGGATCAAGCATTCTCTGAAAAATCCTCACAAAATTGACATGGCTGAAATTGAAATCCTGATCAGGCTTGATGGAACATACACTCACCTGGCCCTTGATTCCGGTGACTTAGTGCTGCCAACAGGGACTTCACTGGTGGTCCAGTGGCTGAGACTCCACACTCCCAATGCAGGGAGCCCAGGTTTGATCCCTGGTCAGGGAACTAGATCCCACATGCTGCAACTAAGACCCAGAGAAGCCAAATTTTTTGGCTGCACTGGGCCTTCATTGCTGTGTGTGGCTTTCTCTTGTTGCTGCAAGCAAGGGCTACTCTTTGTTGTGGTGAGTAGGCTTTTCATTGTGGAGGCTTCTCTTGTTGCAGAGCACAGGCCTTCAGAGCATGGACTCAGTAGTTGTGGTACAAGGGCTTAGTTGCTCTGTGGCATGTAGAATCTTCTTGGACCAGGGGTTGAACCCATGTCCCCTGCATTGGTAGGCATGTTCTTATCACTGTACCACCAGGGAAGTCCCCAAAGTCTTTGATATGGGCAGCTCATAATATTTTGAGATATTAGTTTCAAATTTCTCCCCATATTTTCCACTTGTTATTTGCTCATTCAAGCAGATAGCTGGTTCTTCATTTTTGCAACAGGTCAGAAAACACAAGCCCATCAGATACCCTGTATATCTCCCAAATCTCAATCAATTCCATGAGGAGCTTAGAGTTTTCCAGAAGTAGAAAGGAAAGAGTGTGTGGGACAAAGGGTCTGGATAAAGCTGTTGAGAGAGGAGACAGTTCTTCATCCAGGGTGCAGAGAAATGTCACAGGCTACAGGGTGGAGAGGGTACATCTCTGGAGCTTTTTTGAGTAGCAGAGAGCCCCATGGTGGTCCCAGGCAGCATCTCCAGAGGATGCAGTAAGATTTCCAAGAGAAATGATTGCAGGGAACATGTAGGGCAGGGACTACAAACTCAAATAGCTGTAGGGCCAGGAAGTTTTCACTAATCAGCCAAAAGGCTCTCAAGCACGAAGCCACTACTTAGCTCCAGCCTAGTGTTGTCATGTGAGAATGTGGAATCCAAATTACCATATCTTTCAATTAAAACAATTAATAAATCTGGATGTTACAAAACAAATCTCCTGATTGTTAATGTTGCAGTTAACTCACATGTCTAAATGTCACTATGTGGGCCAAAATAAAATCATCCACTGAGTCCCATATGTCAAGCGTGACAGGACTGCACATAACTGGACTGGAACAAGCTATTTGGACAGGAACAAGGGCTGTGCACAATGTGGTCTGTGCACAGTCAGTGACCAGAGGCCCCTACTCCACCTTTGCAGCTTTGACTTTGTTGGCACTTTCTTTGTTTAATATACCTAGGTGAAACTAAAGAGTGACTGAGGTTCATTTCTTGTCAGCCCAACATGATTAATCTTGAAGAAATAATTAAATTCATTCATGAAAATTAATGGATTGTGACATATATTTCAGGTGTGAGTTCACGGGCTGAGATTCATGCCTGTTACACAATTAAAGGTATCTAAGCCCCCTGTGGTTTAAAAAACTTCCCTGGTGGCTCAGATGGTAAAGCATCTGCCTACAATGAGGGAGACCCGGGTTTGATCCCTGGGTTAGGAAGATCCCCTGGAGAAGGAAATGGCAGCCCACTCCAGTGTTCTTGCCTGGAAAATCCCATGGACAGAGGAGCCTGGTAGGCTACAGTCCATGGGGCCACAAAGAGTTGGACATGACTGAGCGACTTCACTCACTTACTTAACCCCCCTGTGATCAGACCTATGTCCTACTTACAACCTCCTCTCCACTTCAGGCTCCGGCTAACTGAACGCACTCATATCATATTCTTCGATGACAAAGCCAGAATGGTCATTCCCTTTATGTACCCTCACATTCTGCCCAGGGCTGCGCTTACTCTGGCCCTTCTCTTGGAATGCCCTTCCCCACCCTCACTTCTGCCTACAAAACCCTGCCATCTTGTTTAGTTAACTGGAGGATAATTGCTTTACAATGTTGTGTTGGTTTCTACTATACAGGAATCACTCCTAACTATATATATATATAATTATGATATAGTTACACATGTAACCATATATACATTCCCTCCCTCTTGAGCCTGCCACCGTCTCCCATCCTGCTCCTCGAGCTTGTCACACTAGGCCGGGCCCCTGTGTTGTACAGCAGCTTCCCACTGGCTGGCTATTTTACACATGATGGTGCATGTAAGTCAACGCTACTCTCTCAGTTTGTCCCACCCTCTCCTTCCCCCACTGTGTCCACAAGCCCTTTCTCTACATTTGCATCCCTATTCCTGCCCTGCAAATAGAATTCTGGGCTTCTTTGAAAGGTGATAGGATATACATGAACCCTATCATCTTTCGAAGAAACCCAGGATTCTACTCAGAATCCACCTTTTTCCCATCTGTTCTCAAGAGCAAGTGGCCTTGTCTATACTGCGGCTCTTTAGGGAGTGGCCTTGCCTGACACTGAGTCATAAATGTTTCCCTGTGCTTTATGAATGAGACTCACCTTAAGATTTTTGCTTCTGCCATGGTCTCAGAACAGGCCTGAAAGACGATGGCTGACTGGATTTGAATGACAAAATGTGCTGTTGCTTAGGAGATGCAGCCCGGTGATTTTCCTTGGAGTCTGGAAACCAAACAATGAGTTACATTGTCTTTACAATGCACACTGCCATGTATCACTTAAGAGGCCTTTCAGGAAGGAAGGACCTATTCCCCCAGCTGCCAGGGGTGTTGGGAGGAGGCAGCCCTGGGCTGTCAGCCTTCTTTGATGATTGCTAGGACTTCAAGAAAACTGTCTCTCTTCAGATCACCTGTCCTTTCACGGCTGCCCTGCAGCCAATGACTAATAAATGTGGAGCAAACAGATTCTCTCTCCCCAGCTTTGGATAACCCTGAAGGGCCATCAAGCTACAGGATAACTTTGCAGGGCCCACTGATGCCCTTGTTGGACCTGAGTATCTGCTAGATTTCCCAGTCTTGCTTTCCACCTTCCTTTCCTCAGGTGTTGACCCTTAAAGCATTCCCTAATGTAAATCACATGCTAACTTCTGCCACAGTCTATTTCTGAGAAACCCAGCTGGAAAAAGGTTCCATGTCAATTACCTACTATTATCTTGTAAATTTACTGCTGTACATTCAGACAACAGACATGTCAAATCCACATTAATTATGCTTATTTTGTAATATAAATTCAGTGAAAGAGTAAAAGGAAGGAAAGATGAAGACATAGAGTGGGAAAATAGGTAGTGATTACTGAATTGTAAAAGAACATAAATTAGTGTCATGAATTTAAAATTGTTTGTTACTATTTTTTTCCATGAAATAACTTGGTGTGTCAGTGATCATTTCAATAAAATTAACACTGTATTCAGCAAAATTTACAGAGCATTCTAACAGTTGTGGCATTTGCTTTATGTTTCTCTCCTCAATTTTCTCCAATTGACAGCTCTTTGCAATGACAGTCTGGGTTTTGGTTTGTTCCCAGGAGCATCCAGGCCAACCATTGTTTTGGGAAAAAAATTAAGTGAATTCCCTTTCAGTAGCTTCATCTCTAAATGTGCTTGACAAAGATAAGGAATAAGACTCATCTATGTCAAACAAGTGGGCAACAAAGATGCTGGCAAGATCCTTCTACTCTGTTTTTGCTCTTGACTGTGAGCAGTAAGTAAGAGCAGAGATAATGTGAAGGTGGCCCCATAGGCTAATGGTGAGCTGGGATATGCCAAAGGCCAGCAATGAGAGGCCATGGAGCTTCAGGAGGTGGACAGCACAGGAGAGGTCAGGATGCCAACAGGAAAAGTGAAAGCTCTTCATTATTAACATTTAAGGGTACAGATTAGTCTGCTTGGATACAGAATCCTGGTTCTCTCTTTAGCTGTGTGACCTTGAACAAGGTCACGTCACTCTTTTGAACTAGTTTCCTGAAACTTAAAATAAGGATAAGGACAAGTCTTACTCTAAATTAGTCGCGATGAGTAAATGAGTTGTTCCCGCTAAAGCACTTGGAGCAATGCCCGGCTATGAAATTGCTTAATGGATGTTAGTGAGTGAGTTAATTGCTCAGTCATGTCTGACTCTCTGCGACCCCATGGACTGTAGCCCGCTCTGCTTCTCTGTCCATGGAATTCTCCAGGCAAGAATACTAGAGTGGGTAGCCATTCCTTTTTCCAGGGGATCTTCATTATCCAGGGATCAAACCCAGGCCTCTCACATTTCATGCAGATTCTTTCCATGTGAGCCACCAGAGAAGCCCCAAATGAATGTTAGGCCTGGCCAGTCTAGACTGGGAGTTGGAGGCTGACCTCCCCAGGCCCCCAGGAATGAGCAAAGTGCATAGGAAACAGCATCAGCAATAGAAGATGGCCTATCTTTTATTATATTATTTAATTCAACCGACATTAATTAGCACCTAATAAATGGGGTGACCTGGAGAAGGCAATGGCACCCTACTCCAGTACTCTTGCCTGGAAAATCCCATGGACGGAGGACTCTGGTAGGCTGCAGTCCATGGGGTCGCCAAGAGTCGGACACGACTGAGCGACTTCACTTTCACTTTTTACCTTCATGCATTGGAGAAGGAAATGGCAACCCACTCCAGTGTTCTTGCCTGGAGAATCCCACGGACGGGGGAGCCTGGTGGGCTGCCATCTATGGGGTCGCACAGGGTCGGACACAACTGAAGTGACTTAGCAGCAGCAGCAGCAGCAGCAAATGGGGTGACCTGTGGGGACCCAAAGATAATTCAGACTGAGACCCTCTGTCCCAAAAGTCTAATGCCAGATAAGGAGCATATGGTCACCTGGCTTCTGGTGCCCCATTCTTTGAGATTCACAGAGGAGTGAGGGTCAGGGTAACACTTTACCGGTCCATAGTCATTCTGTGCAGAAAGCCCTCCTTGCAGAGGCCATAGGGCAAAGGGCATGGCTGTTGGAGTAAGACTGGCCTGACTTTGAATTCCATCTGCTTTGGGCAAGTTTGAGCATTGCTGAACCTCAAGTATTAGTAGCTTCATCTGTAAAATGCAAATGGAATTTTCCTTATAGGATTTTTGAGATAATGCAGATTAAATGCCTGCAGAGATACTCAGTAAGCATTAATTCACTGAACAAACATTTGTTCACCTATTCTTTTAGGTGCTATGCTAAATGATGGTGGTGGTGGTTGTTCAATAGTTGTGTCTGACTCTTTGCAACCCAATGGACTGAAGCAGTAGTCTCCTCTTTCCTCGACTATCTCCCAGAGTTTGTTCAAATTCATGTCCACTGAGTCAGTGATGCTATCTAAACATCGAATCCTCTGTCACCCACTTGTCCTTTTGCTTTCAATATTTCCTAGCATCAGGGTCTTTTCCAGTGAGTCGGTTCTTTCCATCAGGTGGCCAAAGTACTGGAGCTTCAGCATGGTGGTCATATCAATCAAAGCAAAACATAACAAAACAAAAAGAAAAAAGATCTGTTTCCTAGGGTATTTTGGAAGAAACAAAAATTCAGAGAGAGAGTATGTCCAGAAAAGTTCGCGGATAATATATTAGAGTGCTTATTGTTGCCAAGAACTGCAGCAAGTTGAATGCTTTATACAGGTTAACTGGCTTAATTCTTGTATGATATGACTGTGTGTGTGTTAGTTACTCAGTTGTGTTTGACTCTTTGCGATCCCATGGACTGTAGCCTGCCAGGCTTGTACAATTAGCAGTCATGAATTGGTCACTGTTACAGCTTGTTATTGGCTTCCCAGGTGACTCAGTGCTAAAGAATCTGTCCACCAATGCTGGAGACGCAGGAGACTCAGGTTCAATGCCTGGGTCAGGAAGATCCTGGAGGAAGAAACAGCAACCACTCCAGTATATTCTTGCCTGAAGAATCCCATGGACAGAGGACCCTGGCAGGCTACAGTCCACGAGGTCACAAAGAGCTGGACAGGACTGAGCGACTAACATACATGCACACATCCTTTGTCATCCCCATTCGACAGGCCAGAAGAGGCAAGACAAATAGACGGTATTCAGATGGAAACCAAGTGGGGCCCTGTGGCGCTCCCAGGCATGGAGGCCTTTCTGGCCCCATTTCTTATAGGCAAGACTTCAGCCTCTGTGACCCTCCTTGAGTTCCAAAGGGCAGGTTTGAACAGTTGTCAATCAAGGGAAGGACAACCAAGAAACCACCTGAGGCCAGACTGGAGGGACCAGAGAGGTACATCAAGATCTGAAGACCAACCACCTTGAGATGGTGGGTCATCTTTGGGCTTCCCTTGTGGCTCAGCTGGTAAAGAGTCTGCCTGCAATGTGGGAGACCTGGGTTCGATCCCTGAGTTGGGAAGATCCCCCGGGGTAGGGAAAGGCTACCCACTCCAGTGTTCTGGCCTAGAAGAACTCCATGGACCATATAGTCCATGAGGTCAAAAAGAATCAGACAGGACTGAATGACTTTCACTTTCACCTGAGATGAGATTAAAGGAGTCCAAGCCCTGATCTTGTCAGAGATCCCACCTTTGACCCATTGCTATAAAAACCCTCATCAAATTCTTTGGAGGTGAGACACAGTTTTACAAAGCAGAAGCCCCCGTGTCTCCCTTTGCCTGGCAAAGCAATAAAACTGTCCTTTTCTACTTCACCCAAAATTCTGTCTCTAGGATTTAGTTCCACACCAGTATACAGAGAGGAACCTCATAACATAGAGGCTTCCCTGGTGGCTTAGAGGTTAAAGCGTCTGCCTGCAATGCGGAAGACCTGCATTTGATCCTTGGGTTGGGAAGATCCCCTGGAGAAGAAAATGGCAACCCACTCCAGTACTCTTGCCTGGAGAATCCCATGGAGGGAAGAGTCTGGTAGGCTACAGTCCACAGGGTTGCAAAGAGTTAGACACGACTGAGCTACTTCACTTTCTAACTTCATAACATAGGTCATGCTAAAGGCTTGAAGCCCATGCTTGATACTGTGCTTGCACCTCTCAGTGCTCTCTCCACTCTGCTCAGTACCCAGGAGGCAGACCTGTGAGGCCTGTACTATGAGCTCTGTGCCTGTTTTTCACTGGGCTTCAGCCACTGGTTACTCCAAAGAGGACAAAAGGATGAGCTGGGTCAGGGCACTGATCCCCTTGATTCCCTTCTGGTGAGCTGACTGTGCTCCTCACTAAAGGTCATCGCTTTTCTAAAGGAGGCCAATTCACACAACTCTCCCCTCTGGCTCCCAGTTAAAAATCCCTTCTCTCAAATCTCCATACATAAGGCACCCACCTCCAGGCTGCCACCAGCACTACACTATCCCTTGTGGGTCTTCCCACATCCTCAACTTTGTAAACAGTACTGTCAATGAAAAAGCGAATCAGTCCAAGAAATGGAAAATTTTATTTGAGTTAAAGTTAAGATGGAGAAACAGTGGAAACACTGGCAGACTTTATTTTGGGGGGCTCCAAAATCACTACAGATGGTGACTGCAGCCAGGAAATTAAAAGACACTTACTTCTTGGAAGAAAAATTATAACCAACCGAGACAGTATGTCAAAAAGCAGAGACATTACTTTGCCAACAAAGGTCCGTCTAGTCAAAGCTATGGTTTTTCCAGTAGTCATGTATGGATGTGAGAGTTGGACTATAAAGAAAGCTGAGCGCCGAAGAATTGATGCTTTTGAACTGTGGTATTGAGAAAATCCTTTAGAGAGTCCCTTGGACTGCAAGGAGATCCAACCAGTCCATCCTCAAGGAAACCAGTCCTGAATGTTCATTGGAAGGACTGATGTTGAAGCTTAAACTCCAATGCTTTGGCCACCTGATGCGAAGAACTGACTCATTGGAAAATACCCTGATGCTGGGAAAGATTGAAGGCAGGAGAAGGGGATGACAGAGGATGAGATGGTTGGATGGCTTCACCTGCCTGATTGACATGAGTTTGAGCAAGCTCCTGGAGTTGGTGATGCAGAGAGAAGCCCGGTGTGCTGCAGTCCATGGGGTTGCAGAGTCAGACATGACTGAGCGACTGAACTGAACGAAGACTGTATCTGGGAACAGCCTCTCAGAAACCTCCAAGAATTGCTCANTTCACCTGCCTGATTGACATGAGTTTGAGCAAGCTCCTGGAGTTGGTGATGCAGAGAGAAGCCCGGTGTGCTGCAGTCCATGGGGTTGCAGAGTCAGACATGACTGAGCGACTGAACTGAACGAAGACTGTATCTGGGAACAGCCTCTCAGAAACCTCCAAGAATTGCTCAGGCCTGTTAGAGGTCAAAGCACAGTTGTATAAGTTTTTGAGACACAGGGCTGTACATTAAACGATGTATTTTTGACAGTTTATATAATCCAGGTCTACAGTACAAAGCAGGTAGTGGGTCACGGGTCATCATGGCCCTTTAGAAGATTAAGAAGGAAGGTTATCTCCTAAGGAATTGTGATCCTTGATGAGATTAAGAAGGAATGTTATTTCCTAAGGAGCTCTGGTTAATGTGGATGCAGACTACACACTGACAGGAAGAGAGGAGGACAAAACAGAAGAGAAAATTTTTATCTCTAAGTTTTTCTCATCTTGTCATGAAATATGAACTCTATTTCATCAGTCCCTTTAAAAATAAACGTATGCATTTTCCACTGCCACTTCCCCAGTCCAGGCTGTCCCTTCACTCGATGACGATACTGGTGTTCTAATTTCCTTCACTGTGTCTACTCTTTGAGGGAAGAGCATAAAAATGAAATGTTACCTTCACTCTGCTCTTGATACCCTGCAAGCTGGTCTCCAGATAACATCCAAGTGACTTTTAAAAATATGTAAATCAGATAAGACCACTACACTACTCCTGCAATGCTTCAAAACCCTCAGGTGAGTCCTGTGGCTGTAAATCCAGAGATCAAAAACAATGAACATGGTGTGCAGAAAACTGCTTTTCCATTTTAGTCCATTTTCATTTCATTACGTTCACTGTATTCCACCCACACTGACTGTCTCTCCATCTCTTTGAATCAGAGGCTCCTTCCTTACTCAAGGCTCTACAGCTTGGTATTTCCTCTGACTGGGACGTTCTTCCTTTTCCTCTTTGTCTAATTCACGTCTGCTTCTTCAGATCTCAGATCACCTTCGTTCCTCTGGAAGCCATCCTTTACTACCCAGTTAGGAGTCTTCACTTTTTCAGTTCCAAGGGCCAAAAAAGAAAAAGACACAAAGGAAGGAAGGAAGGAAGAAAGAGAGAGAGAGAGAAAGAAAAAAGAAAGAGCAGTCACTCAGTGAAATTGGCTTAAGCAGGAAGAAGGCAATGAGTTGGCTCACACCACTAAATTGCTTATTGTTTTATTGGTAGTTGATGTGATGCTAGGTCCATGTGTTTAACTAATATCTTTGGAATCTCACTTTCTTGGCTCTGCTCTCCTTAGTTAGCTTCATCCTCAGGTCTCGGCCTCATGTCTCAGGTTTCTTGCCTCATGTGTTGGCCACAAACATCCCTGAATGCCTTGTTTTAACATTGCTGGTTGTTGAAGAAGTCTCATTCTTAATGGTTCCAAGGAAAGTCCCAGTGCTCTTGTTGGTCTGAGTTGCATGAAGCATTTTTTTAAAAAATTATATTTATTTATTTTTAATTGATTGATGATTGCTTTACAATATTGATTTGTCATACATCAACATGAATTAGCCATAGATATACATATGTCCTTTTCCTATTTGGAATCAATCTGTTGTTCCATGTCCGGTTCTGATTGTTGCTTCCTGACCTGAATACAGATTTCTCAAGAGGCTGGTCAGGTGGTCTGGTACTCACATCTCTTTCAGAATTTTCCACAGTTTATCGTGATCCACACAGCCAAAGGCTTTGGCATAATCAATAAAGCAGAAATACATGTTTTTCTGGAAATCTCTTTCTTTTTCAATGATCGGATGTTGGCAATTTGATCTCTGATTTCTCTGCCTTTCTAAATCCAGCTTGAACATCTGGAACCTTATGGTTCACGTACTGTTAAAGCCTGGCTTGGAGAATTTTGAGCATTATTCTACTAGCATGTGAGGTGAGTGCAATTGTGCAGTAGTTTCAGCATTCTTTGGCATTGCCTTTCTTAGGGACTGGAATGAAAACTGACCTTTTCCAGTCCTGTGGCCACTGCTGAGTTTTCCAAATTTGCTGGTATATTGAGTGCAGCACTTTCATGGCATCATCTTTAAGGATCTGAAATAGCTCAACTGGAATTCCATCACCTCCACTNGGTGTTTCTTGACTTCCTACTTTTGCATTCCAGACCCCTATAATGAAAAGGACATCTTTTGGGGGTGTTCTAAAAAGTCTTGTAGGTCTCGACAGAACCATTCAACTTCAGCTTCTTCAGCATTAGTGGTTGGGGCATAGACTTGGATTACTATGACACTGAATGGCTTGCCTTGGAAATGAACAGAGATCATTCTGTCGTTTTTGAGAATGTACCCAAGAGCTGCATTTTGGACCCTTTTGTTGACTATGATGGCTACTCCATTTCTTCTAAGGGATTCTTGCCCATAGTAGTAGATACAATGGTCATCTGAATTAAATTTGCCTGTTCCAGTCCATTTCACTGATTCCTAAAATGTCAGTGTTCACTCTTGCCATCTCTTGTTTGACCACTTCCTAGGCAGCAGCCTGAGGAGCAAGGGATGGGCAGTAGTTAGTCACCAATTCCTGTCTGTCTCTGGCTGAGGTCTGCTCCTGGGATGTGCTCTTTCTCTGTTACATTTGACTTTCCCTGATGGTGACTGCAGCCATGAAATTAAAAGATGCTTACTCCTTGGAAGGAAAGTTATGACCAACCTAGATAGCATATTAAAAAGCAGAGATATCACTTTGTCAACAAAGGTCCATGTAGTCAAGGCTATGGTTCTTCCAGTAGTCATGTATGGATGTGAGAGTTGGACTATAAGGAAAGCTGAGTGCCAAAGAATTTATGCTTTTGAATTGTGGTGTTGGAGAAGACTCTTGAGAGTCCCTTGGACTGCAAGGGGATCCGACCAGTCCATCCTAAGGGAGATCAGTCCTGGGTGTTCATTGAAAGGACTGATGTAGAAGCTTAAACTCCAATACTTTGGCCACCTGATGCGAAGAGCTGACTCATTTGAAAAGACCCTGATGCTGGGAAAGATCGAAGGTGAGAGGAGGAGACGAAAGAGGATGAGATGGCTGAATGGCATCACCGACTCAATGGACATGAGTTTGAATAAACTCTGGGAGTTGGTGACGGACAGGGAGGCCTGGTGTGTTGCAGTCCAAGGGGTCGCAGAGTCAGACACGATTGAGCGACTGAACTGAACTGATATATATGTCCCCTTTCCTTTAGGTTGTCACAGAGCCCCAGTTTGAGCTCCCTGAATCATACAACAAATTTCCACTGGCTCTCTATTTTACATATGTTAGTGTATATGCGTCCATGTTACTCTCTCCCCTCAGCTCACCCTCTCCTTCCTCTCCGCCGCCCTTGTCTATAAGTCTGTTCTCTATGTCTGTGTTTCTGCAAATTGCTGCCCTGCAAACAGGTTCATAAGTCCCATCTTTCTAGATTCCATATATATGTGTGCTCGTACAGTACTTGTTTTGCTCTTTCTGACTTACTTCACTCCGTATAATAGGCTCTAGGTTCACCCACCTCATTAGAACTGACTCAAATGTGTTCTTTTTTTATAGCTGAGTAGTATTCCTTTGTATATATGAACCACAGCTCACGTGCAGCATTTTTGAACCAGTCACTGTGGTCATGGTGCAGTACAGGCATTCCTGAAAGACACTGCAGGTCTGGTTCTAAACTTCCACAATAAAGCAAATATTGCAATAAAGCAAGTTGTGAATTTTTGGATTTCTTTTTTAAATTTTTTTTGTTTTTGTTTTTTTTTGAATTTTTGGATTTCTTAGTGCATATAAAAGTTATGTTTATACCATACTTTGGCCGCCTGATATGAAGAACTGACTCCTTGGGAAAGACCCTGATGCTGGTAATGATTGAATGCAGGAGGAGAAGGGGGTGACAGAGGATGAGATAGCTGGATGGCATCACTAACTCAATGGACACGAGCTTGAGCAAGCTCTGGGAGATGGTGATGGACAGGGTGGCCTGTGCTCAGTCATGTCCAACTCTTTGAGACCCATGGACTGTAGCCCACCAGGCTCCTCTGTGCACGGGATTTTTCAGGCAAGAAAACTGGAGTGGGTTGCCATTTCCTATTCCAGGGTATCTTCCTGTCCCAGGGATTGAACCAGTCTCATGCATGGTTTTGTACATACCCAGCAAACAAACTGATTACACAATGGCTTTTTACTTACAGTCTCTACTTCTATTTGCATTTCTGCACTTGTTTATAGCTTCATCTAACAGAGGGGGTCCATCCCACACCCGGAGTATCCAATCTGCTGTAATAAACAGGGAAATAGATAGGCTTCACACCAGTTTGGGTGTTAAGCACCACAGACACCTGGTGCAGTAGTCAGTGAACTGTGAGAACCTTCAGGCTGAGCAATGCTAAAGGAAAGTGTACCACACACCAGGGAGGTTCCCGGCTACCTGGAGTTATGGCATTATACTTGTTTCTCCCTCACGCTAAGTGTATGGTGGTCAGTAGCTAGTAAAACACCAGATCTGGTTAAGAAGAGAACAAATTCCCTGAAAAGGACTGGTATGGGTATTGAAGTGGGCAGGACAAAACACTGGAAAGCTGGCATTGTATCAGTATAAGGACAGAGCTATGAGAGGTTAAAGGTACTGTAGGAGAGGAATAGAAATGACCTGAACAATTGCTATGACCCAGTCTGGGCCTTGAAGGAGTTATCAAAGGAGGCAGACATGAAAACTTACAATAATACAAAATAAAAATTTTAATAAAAGTTTGTATAAAATTTTGTATGAGAGTCAATCTCTGTTTGGAAGAATTAGAAAAAGGTTTAGTAAAGATTTCAAGAGCAGGGGACTTCCCTGGCAGCTCAGTGATTAAGATTCTGCGCTTTCAATGCAGGGGATACAGATTTGATCCATGGTTGAGGAACTAAGATCCCACGTGCCACACTGTGGGGGCAATAAAAAATAAAAATAAGCCAAATAAAAAGAAAAAAATATTTCAAAGACAAAAAAGTATTTGGGATAAACTTCAAGCAAAGTGAGGTTTCTTGCATATTTGGTGGACAAGGGTGATCCAGTAGAAGTGAGAGTATGGGAGTAAGAGTATGGGGCCATAAACGGCTAAGTATTGGGCAGGGTATGTAGATATGGCTGAAAGTTAAGCTATGTTTGCAGGAATAGTAGGCATAGAGTTTAGATATAGGACAGAGTTCAAAGCGGGGTTGTTCAGAGTTTGAATGTAGCAGCAGACCATTTAAGTTTTGGACTTGGCTTTAGAGAAACTCAAATGCAGTGTCAGGATGACACATTGTCATTCCAGCCCCACATCTTAGAAAGTGACTCTCTGTGCAGG
Source organism: Neotragus moschatus (assembly GCA_006410615.1). Taxonomy (NCBI): domain Eukaryota; kingdom Metazoa; phylum Chordata; class Mammalia; order Artiodactyla; family Bovidae; genus Neotragus; species Neotragus moschatus. Next base: position 3,355,381 of record SJYA01002726.1, read on the forward strand.
AAGTTGTTGAAAGCCTCAGATTCACAAAACAGGTGCTTTCCTCATGGGTCAGCCCCATGAGAACTGATCTCTAGTCAATGGTTCAATGATTCAGGGGTGCTATATTATTAGCAAGGTTGTCTTCTTTGGTTTCTTTAAGACATAGAGCCAGTTGACCCTATATGTTAGATTTACCCTTTTAAGATTTCACTTCTTAGTGTCGAAGATTCGAAAAAAATTCAGAAAGCAGTAAGTTGGGTTGCAATGGTGAATGGATGCAATAGGAAGTGGAAGGCAGTGTTGCAACAGACATCTGCTACTTCTGCCTTTATTTTATTCTTCTAAGCTTTACTTTGGTAAGCACTTACTTGGCAAATCCCTTTGTTCTCCCACAGAACTTTGGCTCATGGGACCCCCAACATCCTCATTTAGGCCAGGAGAAGCCTTATGGTATACCTCTGACTTTACCACTTATGCTGATCTGGCACTAGACCTCACATCTTCATTGCATTTGCCACGAGTGAGACCTTTGAACACACTGCCTGACACAAAACATTTGGGCACTAAGTAGTTTGTGATATAGTTTATGTTTCACCCATGTTGCCAAGTACTTACACACACCTAAGATACCCTTTTCTATTTTATTCCTTTCTTATTCCAATTATTATTATTTTGCTAGAAATATGAGAGTAAGTTGCTGAGATCATGGCCTGTCACTCGGCTAGTAAATCTTCATAAATTTTTTAATTAAAATATAGTTGATTTACAATGCTGTATTAGTTTCAAGTATACAGCAAAGTGATTTAGCTACATATATATTATTTTATGGGCTTCCCTGGTGGCTCAGACGGTAAAGCATCTGCCTGCAATGCGGGAGACCCGGGTTCGATTCCTGGGTTGGGAAGATCCCCTGGAGAAGGAAATGGCAATCCACTCCAGCACTCTTGGCTGGAAAATCCCATGGACGGAAGAGCCTGGTAGGCTACAGTCCATGGGATCACAAAGAGTCAGAGACGACTGAGTGACTTCACTCATTTCACTCATATTATTTTACTATATTTATATATATAATATATATATATATATTTAGATTCTTTTCCATTATAGGTTATTACAAGATACTGAGTATAGTTCCTGTACCATACAGTAGGTCCTCGTCAGTTATCTACACTATGGAGTAGTGTGTATATTTTAAACCCAAACTCCTGACTTATCCCCTCCTCCCACTGATAGTAAGTCTCAAGAACAAGAACATTCAGATACAAAACTGCAGAGTGGGGACTTCCCTGGTGGTTCAGTGGTTGAGAGTCTGCCTTACGATGCAGGGGACATGGGTTCGATTTCTGTCGGGGAACTAAGATCCTGCATGCCTTGGAGCATCTAAGCCCTTAACTTGCAACTACTGAGCCCTTGTGCCACAACTAGAGTGTCTGTGTCCAGCAACCAAAGATCTGGCATGACCAACAAAGATCCTGTGTGTTGCAGTTAATAAACTAATTAACTGGGAAAAAAATCTAAACACTTAAAAATAACTGCAGGGTGATGATCTAACTCAAGAAATTTAATGTTGATAAAATACCATTATCTAATATATGTCCATATTCACTTTATGCTGATTGTTTCAATACTATCCTTAATAGCAACTCCCCTCTCCCCCTAATCTAGAATTCTGTCCTGTCTCGTTACTCCAGAACACTTCTTCAACTTTTCATTGAAATCAAGATATATTAATAATTTTTATTAATAAACACAATGTAAATAAGTAATGAGATGAGCTGGGGAGAATATTTTTGGTATCATTTCATAACAGGAGACCTTTGCAAGAGTCTGTGAAAGAGATGATGAAATTAAACCAACTAAAAAGATACAGTTTCTAAAATAGCCATAAAGAAGACTCCATTTAGTGGGAGAGGCAAATGAGAAAGATTTGTGGACTCCCCGAAGTTTCTAACATGGTAATCAGTGTGGACAATGATCCTGCACACTGCTAGAAAGAATACTGGGAGAAATCATATTGAAGAGAAAGATGATCAATGAATTTCAGCTATGTTGAGTATTGCTGCTGCTGCTGCCGCTAAGTCGCTCCAGTTGTGTCCAACTCGGTTCGACCCCACAGACGGCAGCCCTCTCCAGGCAAGAACACTGGAGTGGGTTGCCATTTCCTTCTCCAATGCATGAAAGTGAAAAGTGAAAGTGAAGTCGCTCAGTTGTGACCGACTCTTAGCGACCCCATGGACTGCAGCCTACCAGGCTCCTCTGTCCATGGGATTTTCCAGGCAAGAGTACTGGAGTGGGGTGCCACTGCCTTCTCCAATACTGAGTATTAGGTGCCTCCAAAGTCATTCGAGTTATTTAATAGTAAGGTGACCAACTTATCTTAGTTTGCTTGGATCTTGCCTAGTTTTACCAATGAAAATTTATGTCCTGGAAGTCCCCTCATTTCTGGGCAAAATGCGATAGTTGGTCACCCTATAATCAGGAGGTTATTTGTGACATTAAGTCTATAGCTCAGAGAGTAGATGAAGTTAGTGACTTCATAGAGAGGGGCATATCCATGTAAAGGTTATNCTGAGTATTAGGTGCCTCCAAAGTCATTCGAGTTATTTAATAGTAAGGTGACCAACTTATCTTAGTTTGCTTGGATCTTGCCTAGTTTTACCAATGAAAATTTATGTCCTGGAAGTCCCCTCATTTCTGGGCAAAATGCGATAGTTGGTCACCCTATAATCAGGAGGTTATTTGTGACATTAAGTCTATAGCTCAGAGAGTAGATGAAGTTAGTGACTTCATAGAGAGGGGCATATCCATGTAAAGGTTATAGTTGGAAACACTGGCAGGACTGAGAAAATTCAGGGAGAAAAGACAGATGAGAAGGCTTCAAAGTCTAGACTGAAGCTGAGACCCAGAGTGTCTCTCTTTTCAGACAAGAATTTCCTTAGCCAAGCAATCATAAAACAAGCACTGATTTCCTTAATGTGTACAGGTTTCTCTTGCTATCCACAAGTAGAGAGTTCCTATGAAGCTTCTCCTAAATTGAAATGGCATAAAGTGAAGAAGCAATTACCTTACTTCACATCTTGCTAAAGGATGCACAAAATAAATGGAGAAAAAGCAAGGATGCTCACAGACGCAGTTCAAAGCTAGGGCGGCCTGATGCTGAGATGATGAATGTAAGCTCCTGGGAATGAGTTTGGTGGTGTCACTCTAGCCGCTGGGGGCGCACTGCTTGCCACAAAGCAAACGCTGAATGCTATTTTTGCCGCCCTCCCTTTTTTTTTCATGTAAAAGGAAATTGTCATCGGATTTCTTTCATTTATCAAAAATCTGTACTAAGTGGCATAAACTGAAGGATAACTGTATATCGCATTACTTCTCATACCACTGCAAACTGTTCATAGACTTGCCATCAGGAACAGAAATGAAATCAAATTCATTATGCATCAAGGTGGTTATCATCACCCCTTCAATTTTCGACTTCTTTACTAGACTCAGTAGCAATTTCGGAGATGTCACTCCCTTTTTAGTACCACTCATTCTTCATCCATTCACTCATTTTTCACATAATAAACATCCCAGCCCCTGGACTTCTTGGGGGAGAATCGAAGTTTAAATGCTTCCATGCCGAGTGCAGCTCACCTTCATGCCCCCGCCCAATCAGGTCTGCTCGCTCCGGGACTGCGTGCTCACCTGGCTCTCCTGGTCATGTGCTTCCCGGGTCTCTAGGTCATGTGCACCCACAGCCCGATCTCCGGACCACGTACCCCTGGGGTCTGTGTTACTTGATTCCAATCTCCAGGAGTTGTGTACTTCCACACTCCTATATCCGAGTCACAGGCCCCTTGGCCTCCAGATTACTCCTCCACCCCCAACTTCCGGGTCACGTGCTCCCCTACGCCGATCTCGGGATTCCATTCCACGTAGCATCCCGTAGCGCCACCCTTGCCTCCAGGTCATGTATCCTCCACCCCTCTCTGAGGGTCACGTGCCTCCCTGGCCGTGGGGCACATGCCATCCCCTCTCACGCCCCCGTACGCACACATGCACATGCGCACCCGAGCAGCCTCCCCGCTTCCAAGGTCACAAGCTCGCCTGGCCTCCAATCTCAGGGTCACATGCCTCCTCCCCCAAAACCCCTGTTAAGTGTTTCCGGGCACAAGGTCAAGTGCCCCTCCACACCCCATTTCTGGCTCACCGATTCCACATCAATGTGGCCCAGCTCTGGTCAAAGGCATCTCCCCTGCTGATACGTGCATGCTATGTGCACCCTGGCTGCGGGGTCACCTGAAGGAAAAAGGCATATATTTCACCCTGTTCTTAAATATTTTGGAGTTCTGAACTCAAAGACAGGCATTGCTGCCTGTTGGGAGGGACGCTCGAGCCAGGATTGCAGGTCCCACCAGGCAACTGCCTAGGTTCCAGGGGATGGCTGGGTCTGCCACATGTGGATCCCCGATTTTGAATTCCAAGCAGAACCCTTTGAATGACGCTTCTGAAGACGAGACCATGACCCTTTAAGACTGAAACCTTGGAGGATAAACATCCGGAAGACCAGCCATCCCTGCTGGATGGGACCTTGTGACAAACGCCAGGGAGAATGGAAAATGCGCTGCTAAAGAAAAGCTGTGACCATGATCGTCCAGACCTGGGCTAGTTCCGGAATCCAATGCTGACTTCTCACAGGGGATGAACTCTGACGGTTATAAATTGCTTTCCTGAAACAGTGAGAAAGACACCAAGATGGTGGGTTTGCTGCAGTGGTGGCTTTGCTCAAGTCAGACTCTTAAGAAGGCAATCTCAATTGCTTGCTGGGGTATAAGAAAGTCTGGTGTTTTGTTAGTCCTTTTTTTTTAAGATGTATGTATTTGGTTAAATTTTTGGTTGCACTGGGTCTTCACTGCTGCGTGTGGGCTTGCTCTAGTTCCTTGCGGTGCACAGGCTTCTCATTGGAGTGGCTTCTCTTGCTGTGGAACATGGGCTGTAGAGTGTGAGCTCAGTAGTTGTGGCCCTCGGGTTTAGCTGCTCCTTGGCCTATGGAATCTTAGTTCCCCAACCAGAGATTGAACCCAGGTCCCCTGCATTGGCAGGCAGATTCTTAACAATTGGACCATGAGGGAAGTCCTCTATTTGAGTTTCTCAGTATAGCCATTTCTACAGCATGGTCCATTTTCTGCATCAAGAAGTTCAGCAGAGTGGAACTTTGGTTGAATAAAATGAGAATACATTTAAAAGCTTGCTAAGCTCTGTACCTTATAAAAATCATAAGAGCTATGATTTTTTATGATTTTTCAAAAAGAGTGAATATATTTGGACCTCAGTCTACCTCTAGATTCACTGTATTAATATATTAAACACAGCTTTGTCATTTGTTAGTTGACCCACACTTCGTCAAAACTGTTTTAATTAATAAGTAATTTATTGGTTCAGGGCCTCAGTTACAGATATGACAGGGCCTCAAAGGTCACATATAATCTGCATTCCCATCCAAAGCTGTTCCCGCTTTTGCTTCTGTACTTTAACCCTCTGAAGAAAACAGATGCTAAACTTGACACTTTCGTGTAGCACTCTAAAACCTTATATTTCCACAGCAGTTTCTCATACTTAACCTTATTTGATTCTTCCAGCTGTCGGGTGAATAGGTCAAGAGTTGCTATCAGTCTCATTTCAGAAAGGAGGCACTTGAGACCCAGTGTCACAAGATGAATCAGTGGAGATATCAGCGGTGTTTATGAGACAGGTGCTGCTCTCCATGCAAAGAGGGCTGCCTCCAGCCACATTTACACGTGTTCAAGTCTCTCTCACCACTCTTAGCCCTCTGTGCCTTTTCACACTTGAATTACTTTATTTTTTATTATTTTTAACTTTAAAAAGTTAACATATACCCAAGAGTAATGAAAATATATGTCGACACAAAGATGTGTAAAAAGGTTCAGAGAATCTTGATTTATAATATCTCCAAACTGGAAATAAATGTCTGTCAATAAATCAAAAGATCAATGAATTGTGGTACATCCATACAATGGAATACTACCCAGAGGTGAAAAGGACCAAACTGCTGAAAAATGCTATCACATGGGATTATCTCAAAAACATTATACTAAGTGAAAGAAGCCAGACACGAAAGAGTACATGGTGTATGCTTGGAGTTTCATAAAACTAAAACTAATCTATCCCATGTCAGTTGTTGCCCAGAGCCAAGGAGCAGGTGGGGTTGATAGGAGCTTTTGAGAGTGATGGATATGTTTTGTATCTTGATTTTGTAATGATAGTTACACAACTTGTATATATTTCTTGAAACTCAGGGAACTGAGTCTTAGAATGGTACATTCTATAGTATGCTAATGATTTCCTAATGAAGTTGCTTTTAAAAATTAAAAATATTTTGAAATAATAATATAGAAAAATGTACAAGCCATCAGAGAACAGTTTATTGGATTATCACAAAATAAAGTTGACCATCTTCCAGGTCAAAAAAGTGAATATTGCTAACAGCCTAGAAACCCCTCTTATATTCCTTCCCAATTACCCCCCAAAGTAATCTCTTGACTTTAACACCACAGCTTAGCTATGCCTGTTTAAACTTTATGTGAAATAAACTCATATTTTATGGCATGACAAGAAAAAATTTAAACATAAAGTCTCTGCCCTTTGGTCTCCTTTCTCCCACTATGCTGTGTGTATCTGCATTTTAAGTATCAACCAGACCTTCTTTCCCATCAGCAAGAATACCTGCTCAACCATAAGGAGCAACATTCTCCCAGTTCCAACAAAATAACTCCTTAGAAGATAACATTCCTTCTTGATCTTGTAAGGGACACGTGACCCACCATGACAGCGATTAGATCTGAATTATGTAAACTGTCAATAATATGCCATTTGATGTACAGCCCTCTGTGTCAAGGAATTTATATAACTGTGTCTTGACTTCTACCAAGCGGAACAGTTCTCAGAGCTTTCTGAGATGCTCTTCCAGGATGATAATCCTTAAATTTAGTTCAAATAAAAATTTCCTTTCCTTTCTTAGTTCAACTGATTAATTTTTCATCAACATTTATGTAAGCAGAATTATGCAGTACGTAATCAATGTCTGACTTTTCTTATTCATTATGTTTGTAAGATTCATCCATATTGATTCATGTAGCTATTTCTATGTAGTATTTCACTGTATGTACATTCCATACTTTATACATTACATTTTTGATGGGCATTGTGTTATTTCCAATTTTTGAATATCAAAATATGTTGCTATAGACAATTCAGTACATGTCTCTTGGTTAATTTTCTATTAGATATGTATCTGGGAATGGAATTGCTGGGACATAGGGATGTGCATGTTTGGCTTTAATAGAGAATGCCAAATATTTCCCATATTTCTACCATTGTGCACTCCTACTAGGAGGAGCAGATGAGTTTTCTTTGCTTCACATCCTTGTTGTTCAGTCTCTAAGTCATGTCTGACTCTTTGTAACCCAATGGACCACAGCATGCCAAGCTCCAACTCTTCTGTCCTTCACTATCTCCTGGAGTTTGCTCAGATTCATGTCCCTTGAATCAATGATGCTTTCTAACCATCTCATCCTCTGTTGCCCCATTCTCCTTTTGCCTTCAATCTTTCCCAGCATCAGGGTCTTTTCCAATGAGTTGGCTCTTTGTGTCAGGTGGCCAAAGTACTAGAGCTTGACCTTCAGCAAGTTTTTCTGTTAGAGTTAAGTTTGTTGAAACTTATACTGTGAATTATTTTAATTTTAAGCTATATTTAAAGGTGTGATTTTGGAACCCAGAAAAAAGTCTGACACTGTTTCCACTGTTTCCCCGTCTATTTCCCGTGAAGTGATGGGACTGGATGCCATGATCNTCTCTGCTTTTGAATATGCTGTCTAGGTTGGTCATAACTTTCCTTCCAAGGAGTAAGCGTCTTTTGATTTTATGGCTGCAGTCACCATCTGCAGTGATTTTGGAGCCCAGAAAAATAAAGTCTGACACTGTTTCCACTGTTTCCCCATCTATTTCCCATGAAGTGATGGGACTGGGTGCCATGATCTTCGTTTTCCAAATGTTGAGCCTTAAGCCAACTTTTCACTCTCCTCTTTCACTTTCATCAAGAGGCTCTTTAGTTCCTCTTCACTTTCTGCCATAAGGGTGGTGTCATCTGCATATCTGAGGTTATTGATATTTCTCCCAGCAATCTTGATTCCAGCTTGTGTTTCTTCCAGTCCAGCATTTCTCATGATGTATTCTGCATATAAGTTAAATAAGCAGGGTGACAATATACAGCCTTGACTTACTCCTTTTCCTATTTGGTGGCCAAAATATTGGAGCTTCGGCTTCAGCATCAGTCCTTCCAATGAATATTCAGGGTTTATTTCCTTTAGGATTGACTAGTTTGATCTCCTTGCTGTCCAAGGGACTCTCAAGAGTCTTCTCCAACACCACAGTTCAAAAGCATCAGTTCTTTGGCGCTCAGCCTTTTTTATTGTATAAGGAAGATATTAATTTCCTAATTTTACTATCAAAGAAAATGATGCAAAGAATGTTAAGTACTTGCTTCCTTGGGGCACATTATTAGTTGGTGAAAGATCCTAGTTCTTAGTCAGCAGGTCCTGATGCTAAAACCAGCCACACACGTGTCTGCCTTCTAAACCTGGGCTTCACTCATAAACATCCAGTGAATGGAATCCTTGGCTATGGGAAAGGAGAAAGGGGTGTAGCTTGGGTCTTGCTCTTTCTCTGGAGCTGGCCAAATGACCTTGACTTAGGCTCTTGCCTGCTGTGAGCCTCCCTTTCCTCAGCTGTAGTTGGGTGGTAGTTGGAGCAATCTGTAAGGTGCTACAAAGCCAAGTGTGACTATCTGTGATCAGGTGAAAAAGGCCACCTGGCTGTGCTGGGTCTGGGCTAGTCACACTTGGCTTCAATACATCCTAAGGTGGCTCTCAAGTTATCCATTGAGCTTCTGATTGGGCTCAGTCCCAGCATGCACCACCAGGGCAAGCTGGTCCCCCATGCCCACCCATTCTTCTCCTGGAGCTTTGTTTCTCTTCCCCACCTTAGATGCATCGTGTAGCCTGTATTCTCCCCCACCTGACACCTGGACCTTGCTCCTGCCTGTGGCTGCCCCTGGTAGAGCCTTGTCCTGGGAAACACTTCTCCTCCAAGGAGTTCCAGAGTTCTCAGAGCTGGCACAGAGGCCTGTCGCCCTCTACATCCTAGCCTGCCTGTCCTGGGTGGGACAACCTGCTCTAAGAGGCTACTCAGTCTCCTGCAACTTTCTCCATCCTGTCCTAGACGTGTTGTCACATCAAGCCTGAGAGACCTGCACATTCTAGCTTGGTCCCAGGCAGAGCTCTGGCAGGAAAGAAGAGTCCTGTTCCTCACCCATTCAAGGCCAGGGGGCAGCCTTCCTGGGGGAAAGGTGGCTGTCCCACTGCCTGCCTGCCTTTTGTTTCTCCTGGCTCTAGAACAACCCAAAGCCACTCTATTCTTTGCGCATCTGCCTGGGGTGGGCTTGGGAAGGTGGTATCTGATTTTTCTCCGACAAGTCCAAAATTATTTTTGAAGCACCATTATCCTAAACAATAAAGTGATGTGTGTATACTTATAGATATCAGTGCAGTAGGATTCCAGTTTTTAGTCAGAAGTTCAGGACAGAACTCCNTGATGGACAGGGAGGCCTGGTGTGCTGCAATTCATGGGGTCGCAAAGAGTCGGACATGACTGAGTGACTTAATTGAACTGAACAAGTCTTAACATGAGCATGCTTCCTCATAGCCTGGCAGACCATAGTTAATGACTTGTTAGACTAATGTATGAAAAGTCAACAGTTAAAATTCTTTTAACTTTCATTATTGTGCATGGCTTTAATTACTAATGAAATTTCTTTTCCCTAAGTGTCTTTCACAATAAACTTTGTTTTTGTCCTTTGTAATAATTTGTCCACAATAGTGTATCTTTAACAATATATCAACTTTTAATAACTTCTTGAATAGTTTTGTCAATTCCCAAAATTGTGAAATTTGTTTGATTATATTTACTTACAGCAAGGTGGAATAATTTATGTTAATATGGCTCTATTACTTATGGCTTAATTTTCTCTATTTCCTTAAATTTCATAAATTGTGTCTCATTCCGCAGTGTTGTTATTGATACTTCTGATCTCTCAATATCAGAATAGCATCAATCTATATCAAATAGTACAATACTTTTCAAATTTAGATTTGGGGATTTTTTTAATGTTTTATTTAGTACTGGTTTTATATAACTCCATCTTTAAAATGCTGAGATGCATGTTTTCCTTCTAATTCCAGTATGAGTATCATGGACTATACCTACAATACCCCTTGATATTCATCATTTTACTGTTTTCCCATAAATTACATAGTCTACAACCTGGTGGAATAATTCCTTTGAAAATACCTGTTTGTGCCAGGGCACTTTATTATTTCCTCACAGGAGTATGAATTGTTTTTTATAGACAAAGTTACATCTCTGTCATAGTCACTCAAGGTGTTTCAACTGGGACTTGTGAGTCAAAAGCTTTGAGAACTTGAGAGTGGGGCCATGGAATCTGCCTTCTGTTTTGTGTCTGTTTTTAGAAACTTTTGCTGAATTTTTTTTTTCTTTCCACCAAAGTCTGAGAATTTTTCTTTAATAACACAGTTGTTACCAGTCTCAGTCTAAATACGAGGAAAATAAGTGTTAACAGAGGTAAAATGTCTTGTTTAAAGCCACATGACTTGGAAGCATGGAATCAAGATTACAGATCTTTCTCCAAGGCTGTTTACTGTGTAATCCCTACTCACAATCCCTGAATTGGAGGTAATTATAAAAGCTTGCAACTTTTTATTCCATTTGGGCTAAAATTAAATAGATTGTATTGATTCAAATGCTAATTAGAGAGTGAAAACTCGGATTTTGTGTCGATCTCTATGGCAATGAGGCTAGAAAGAAGACAGTGATAGTTCAGTTCAGTTCAGTTCAGTCGCTCAGTCGTGTCTGACTCTTTGCGACACCATGAATCATAGCACGTCAGGCCTCCCTGTCCATCACCAACTCCCGGAGTTCACTCAGACTCACACCCATCAGGTCAGTGATGCCATCCAGCCATCTCATCTTCTGTCATCCCCTTCTCCTCCTGCCCCCAATCCCTCCCAGCATCAGAGTCTTTTCCAATGAGTCAACTCTTCCCATGAGGTGGCCAAAGTACTGGAGTTTCAGCTTTAGCATCCTTTCTTCCAAAGAAATCCCAGGGCTGATCTCCTTCAGAATGGATTGGTTGAATCTCCTTGCAGTCCAAGGGACTTTCCAGAGGCTTCTCCAACACCACAGTTCAAAAACATCAATTCTTCAGATCTCTGCCTTCTTCACAGTCCAACTCTCACATCCATACATGACCACAGGAAAAACCATAGCCTTGACTAGACAGATCTTTGTTAGCAAAGTAATGTCTCTGCTTTTGAATATGCTATCTAGATTGGTCATAACTTTTCTTCCAAGGAGTAAGCATCTTTTATTTATGGCTGCAATCACCATCTGCAGTGATTTTGGAGCCCCCCAAAATGAAGTCTGACACTATTTCCACTGTTTCACCATTTATTTCCCATGAAGTGATGGGACTGGATGCCATGATCTTCGTTTTCTGAATGTTGAGCTTTAAGCCAACTTTTCACTCTCCTCTTTCACTTTCATCAAGAGGCTTTTTAGTTCCTCTTCACTTTTTGCCATAAGGGTAGTGTCATCTGCATATCTGAGGTTATTGATATTTCTCCCAGCAATCTTGATTCCAGCTTGTGTTTCTTCTAGTCCAACGTTTCTCATGATGGACTCTGCATATAAGTTGAATAAGTAAGGTGACGATATACAGCCTTGACCTACTCCTTTTCCTATTTGGAACCAGTCTGCTGTTCCATGTCCAGTTCTAACTGTTGCTTCCTGACCTGCATACAGATTTCTCAAGAGGCAGGTCAGGTGATCTGGTATTCCCATCTCTCTCAGAATTTTCCATAATTTATTGTGATCCACACAGTCAAAGGCTTTGGCATAGTCAAGAAAGCAGAAATAGATGTTTTTCTGGAACTCTCTTGATTTTTCCATGATCCAGCCGACGTTGGCAATTTGATCTCTGGTTTAATTAATCATGAAACATCCTCTTTTATTAGAATTATAAATATATCATCATATAGCTTTTGAAGTAAGCTATATAGTCTATTCCATAATTAGGATAATGTTAAGCCTATTATTATATATGTTGGTGGGCATCTGGTAGAAAAATAATACAGTGCACACACAGACACAGATATGTGCACATACACATCCACCTTGAGAGTATTACTATTCCAGCCTGATAATTTTTAAAAACATATTTTCACATATTTGATATACTTATAATAATGTGATCCTCTGTGGAAAATTAGTACTGCAATATGTTTAGAGAGAGTATGATCACAGATTTTTGCAAAAAGTATTATAAGGTCTATCAAATGAAGTGTAGAAACTTTCATTCTGATAAAAAATTACTAATTAGTATGAAGTAGAGCATTCTAGGAGAAGGCAAGGGCAACCCACTCTGGTGTTCTTGCCTGGAAAATCCCATGGACGGAGGAGCCTGGTGGGCTGTAGTCCATGGGGTCGCGAGGAGTCAGACACAACTTGGTGACTTCACTTTCACTTTTCACTTTTATGCTTTGGAGAAGGAAATAGCAACCCACTCCGCTGTTCTTGCCTGAAGAATCCCAGGGACAGGAGAGCCTGGTGGGTTGCTGTCTATGGGGTCGCACAGAGTCAGATATGACTGAAGCGACTTAGCAGCAGCAGCAGCAGCAGCAGCAGGGCATTCTATGTTTGTGGCCAGTGGCCCAAACAAATAAAGAAATGCTCTATTTGCATAAATAAATCTATAAACTAATTAATGGTTTCTTTTTTTGAGAGAAAAACAACATGAAAATTCAGAATTATCTAATTTTTAACAAGAAATAGAGATATAAGTCAGACGTGATCAAAAGTTTGATTCATTCAATTTTAAAATAAAGAATAGGAAACATAAAATGTTGAATGAAAAATACATATTAAAAATTACATGATGTATTAAAATCAAAAGAAATGGAAGAAAATAAGTATGGTCGAGGGTGAAGATACAGAAAAGGAAGTAAAAATTAAAAGAAAGGCAGTGAAGCTGTATAGGGTAATAATAAAACTTTGTATTGTGCAAAATGAAATTATAGGAGATAGGCTAGGAGTTCTGTCTGTGAGACAGAAGTGGGATAGAAGGTGAAGCCTAATGGAGTTTACAGTGGTCAGAGCAAAGTGGAGACAGCTAGCCTCATGAGAACACCTTTTAAATATCTCTCTCACTGTAAACAGATGCACACAGTACTGACTGGTAAATTAGGTAGTGTGTGGAAAATTGAGAGAAAATGTCAAGGAGAGTAAATTTATTTTTCCTAGCCAGAAAATACTTCAAGTAAAGTTATTTTAAAGATTGGTGCCTCATTTCTTACCCAAAGGATGAGGGATATAAGAGTACAGACACATAAAGAAGAAAAAAGAATTACAGAGAAAGGGATAAGAAAGAAGAAAAGTTAGGGGAAAGCATACGGATAGAGTAGTAAGTTCTCATGAAGAAAGCTTCCCTCATCATTTAGAGATGGTGATCTTTGACGGTTATTACTTATTATTGCCTTACAGTATCTAATTCTGTTCACATTTATTTTTCACCCTCAAATTATAAAAATATTCCCTTGTCATAGAACAAAGAAGGCAGTGAACCAAGTGATAAATTATTCTACACGTTGTAGTGACCTTGACTATCACTTTATTATCTCCAAAATCACATGTTGCTTATAGGTACACAGAGATACATAGTGATTGAATAAAGTAAGTCATGTGACCAAGGGGCTTCACATTAACATCTACAATTATAAAATAATAATAATTTATTAAATTTCATATGTATGCCCAATGCTTATTTTCCTGTGATTAAGAAGGAGAAAAAAAGTATAGAGAGCTCATTTCTGAACTTAGATACACTTGAGTTGGGAAGTTTGCTCCTTACTTACTCCCTTGAGCAAGCTGTTTAACCTCTTTAAACTTCTGTGTCCTCATCTGCAAAGTGATATTTATAATACGGATCTCAAGAGGTTGGAGGATAGATTTAATAAGATAATATATTGCACAGATTAAGCGTTCAGTAAATGTTAGCTATTATTATTAAGAAGGTCAAAAGAGCTTATAAAGCTTAAGCTATGCTTCATGAGAATATTTCTTTGAAATGAAATCATTACTATACCATTTCTCTCTGAGTGTGATGACCTCTACATATTATAAGTCCCTCAGAAACCAACTGCTCTATAAATAGAAACTAGCAGTGACAAAAGTATATATATATATATATATATAATTTTTTTTTTTTTTTTTTTTTTACTAATTGAGGCCTAATTTTGGGAAAAATGAAGTAAAACAGTGAATTCAGCAGACAGTTGAGACTAATGGTCCCTGAAGCAACCAACTATCTGTAATTTAGGAATTCTGCTTTTCAACTTGATGGCATTCCTGAAAATATTTTGGACAGAAATGGCAGAATCCATCATTCCCTCCTTATTGCATTACTTTACCTGAGATTACACTGTTATCTTCTCAAGTACTTGACCTGCTGAATTAGATGTTGGAGAATGTCTCTCAACTTCATTAGTAGGCCAATATCACATAGCTATTTACAATAAAAATAATAAGAATTAATTTGTGAATGATACATAAATGAATTATTTCTATAATTGTTAGCAGCTTTATTGGATATGGTTGATACACAGTGTGTTTTTGTTGTTGTTGTTGTCCAGTTGTTGTCATATCCCACTCTTTGTAACCCCATGGACTGCAGCACTCTAGGTTTCCCTGTCCTTCAATATCTCCTGGAGTTTCCTCAGATTCGCATATAGTGAATCGGTGATGCTATCTAACCATCTCATCCTCTGCCACCCCTTTCTCCTTTTGCCTTCAATCTTTTCCAACATCAGGGTCTTTTCCAGTGAGTTGGCTCTTCTCATCAGGTGACTAAAGTATTGCGGCTTCCATATCAGTCCTTCCAATGAATATTCAGGACTGATTTCCTTTAGGATTGATAGGTTTAATCTCCTTGCTGTCCAAAGCACTCTCAGGAATCTTCTCTAGCACTACAATTGAAAAGCATCAATTCTCTAGCACTCAAGCTCCTTTATGATCCACCTCTCACATCCAGACATAACTCCTGGAAATACCATAGCTTTCACTAGGACCTTTATTGACAGATGTGTTTGCTTTTTAATACACTATCTAGGTTTGTCATAGCTTTCCTTCCAAGGAGAATGCATCTTTTAATTTCATGGCTGCAGTCACCATCTGCAGTGATTTTGGAGCGCAAGAAAATAAAATCTGTCACTGCTTCTACTTTTTTTTCTATTTGTCATAAAATGTTGGGACCAGATGCCATGATCTTAGTTCTTTGAATTAAGCCAGCTTTTTCGCTCTTGTCTTTCACCCTTATCAGGAGGCTTTTTAGTTCCTCTTCACTTTATGCCATTAGAATGATATCATCTGCATATCTGACGTGCTTGATATTTCTACCTGCAGTTTTGATTCCAGCTTGTGATTCATCCAGTGTGGCATTTTGCATGATGTACTATGCATAGAAGTTAAATAAACAGGGTGTCAATATACAGCCTTTTGGTACTGCTTTCCCACTTTTGGACAAGTCATTTGTTCCATATAAGGTTCTAACTGTTGTTCTTTCACTCGAATACAGGTTTCTCAGGAGATACATAAGGTTGTCTGATTTTTTTTTTTTTTTTGAGAACTTTCCACAGTTTGCTGTGTTCCACACAGGCAAAGGCTTTCATGTAGTTAATGGAGAAGAAGTAGAAGTTTTTCTGGAATTCCTTTTGCTTTCCTATGATCAAACAAATCTTGGAAATTTGATCCCTGGTTCCTCTGCCTTTTCTAAACCCAGCTCATACATATGGAAGTTCTCGGTTCATGTACTGTTGAAGTCCAGCTTGAAGGATTTTGAGTATAAACTTACTGAAGTGAAAAGTGAAAATGAAAGTCACTCAGTCATGTCTGACTCTTTGTGACCCTATGGACTATACTGTCCATGGAATTCTCCAGCCCAGAATACTGGAGTGGGTAGCCTTTCCCTTTCCCAGGGGATATTCCCAACCCAGGGATCAAACCCAGGTCTCCAGCTTTGCAGGTGGATTCTTTACCAGCTGAGCCACAAGAGAAGCCTAAGAATATTTGGAGTGAGTAGCCTATCCCTTCTCCAGTGGATCTTCTCAACGCAAGAATCGAACTGGAGTCTCCTGCATTGCAGGCAGATTCTTTATCAGCTGAGCTAGCATGTAGAATAAATGCAATTGTCCTATAGTTTGATCATTCTTTAGTATTGCACTTCTTTGGGATTGGAATGAAAATGGACCTTTTCCAGTCCTATGGCCACTGCTGAGTTTTCCAAATTTGCTGATATATTGAGTGTGATACTTTCACAGCATCATGTTTTAGGATTTTAAATAGCTCAGCTGGAATTTCTTCACTTTCATTAGCTCTGTTCATAAGTAACACTTCCTAAGGCCCACTTGACTTCACACTCCAGATTGTCTGGCTCTAGGTGAGTGACCACACCATCATGTTTAAGTCGGACATTAAGATCTTTTTTGTGTAATTCTTTTGTGTATTCTTGCCACCTCTTCTTAATCTTTTCTGCTTCTCTTTGGTCTTTACCATTTCTGTCCTTTATTGTACCTGTTCTGGCATTAAATATTTCCTTGATATCTCCAGTTTTCTTCAAGAAATTTCTAGTCTTTCCCATTCTGTGTTTTCTTCAACTTGTTTGCATTGTTCCTTAAAGAAGGTCTTTTTTGTCTCTCCTTGCTAGTCTCTGACACTGCATTCAGTTGGGTATGTCTTTCTCCTTTGCCTTTCACTTCTCTTCCTTCCTCACCTATTTGTAAAGCCTCTTGAGACCACTGCTTTGTCTTCTTGCATTTCTTTTCCTTTGGGATGATTANATAAATAAGTTTTTCCTCGCCGACTCCATCCCCGCTTCAAATTCCCTGGATCCACCGGGGCTGGACCCCAGCACATCTCCAATGTTGTGTCTCAATCTATGGACTAGTGCTGGAAGGAGTAATCATAAAACCTGAAGTCTGATAGAGAGTGTTGACTTGAGGTGTCTACTTCAAGAAAAGCAAAAAACAGAAGTCCAACCTGATCCTTGAATCTAGTAAGAGAAAACTATAATTTAGGCTCAAACTTTGCAAACATATTCCAAATTATGGAGAATGGCACATAATGGTTCAGTGTGTTTTTTATTATGGAAATTTACAAAATTATTCAGAAACGTAAAAAAGATTAACAATGTACTCTTCACTTAGTTAACAATCTTTTTAGAACAAGCACTTCTATATTTTTTTGCTAGAATATTTTAAAGCAACACTTAGGTATTATACCATTTCACCCCTAAATAATCCAATAGGCCACCCCAAAAATAATAAATTTTGGTAACTAACAAAAAGTAATTTCATAACGTAATCTAACACTCATTTCTTTATTTAAACTTCTGTGATTGTCAACAAAGTTTTTTTTCTTTCAGTTAGTTTGTTCCCAAACAATAACCATATATTGTATTTGGGTATTATGTCTCTGAAGTATTTTTTGTTTGTTTGTTTTGGCTTGGCTTGCCAGGCCACTTGGCTTGCAGGATCTTAGTTCCCCTACCAGGGACTGAACTGGACACCTGGCATTGAAAGCGCCAAGTCCTAATCATGGACCACCAGGGAATCCCTTCTCTCAAGTATTTTTAATCCAGAACAACATTCCTGCCTTCTCTCCCCTAATCGTTTATGCCATTGATTTGTTGAAGAATCTGGTGAGCTGTGCTGTGTGATGTTCAACAAAATAATCTGAATGGATATTTCTTCATGGTGTGGTTTAACTTGTTTCTTTAGCTTTTAAATGTTCTGTGTGTTGGAAATTAGATCTAATCCCTTGATAAAGTCTTTTTGGCAAGAATACTTCATAGGTAGCACTATATACTTCATAATCCATCATATCAGGATGTACATAATGTCCAATTATCCCACTTAAGTTTTTTTGTTTTTTTTTTTTGTTTTTTTTTTTAAATTTTTGGCTGCACTGCGAAGGATGTGAGATCCTAGTCCCCTCAGGGATGGAACCCATGCCCCTGCATTAGAAGCACTGAGTCTTAACCATTAGACTTCCAGGAAATTCCCAATTATCCCACTCTGACAGATAACATTTATAAGTGGATTCCAGCACTGAAAGCTGGAGTCTTTCATTATAAAGATTCCTATTAATCATTTACTCATTTTTTTTAACATCTACTGATTTTTACCTTAATTAGTTATTTTATTAGAGGTAGAAAAATGCCTTAAAAAACTTTTATGTGGAAAATTTAAAATATTTACAAAACTAGAGAAAATAATACAATGAATTTCCACATACCTATCACCTAGCTTCACTATTTCTCATCACAGTGCCAATATCTATACCTTCCATTTCCACCACCCCAGATTATATTATTATTTTAAAACAAATCCCAAATGTCATAGAATTTTATCTGTAAATATTTAAATATGTATTACTGAAGATGTAGGATTCTTTTAAAAAACTTAACTGTATCATTCTTCCACCTAAAAAGTTTTTAAAAGAATTCATTTATATCATCAAATAACCTGTGTTTGAATTTTCCTTATCCCTTTCCTTAAAAAAATTGTACAGTTGTTTTGTCAGTAATAGAATCCAAATATGTTCCATTTATCATTGACACATGTCTTTAGTTAGTCTCTTTCAATTCAAACTTACCCCATTGTGCTAGATAATTTTACATGTCAACTTGACTAGGCCATGGAGTTCCCAGATATTTGGTCAAATACTATTCTGCTCTTTCTGTGAGAGGTTTTTTGGTTTGTTTGTTTTTGGTGGTTTTAATATTTACATAAGTAGACGGAGTAAAGTAGATTACTCTCTCTAATGAGGGTGGGTCTCACCCAATCAGTTGCTGGTCTGGATAGAACAAAAGGCTGACCATCTCCTGAGTAAGGGAGAATTCCTCCTACCTGACTGCCTTTCAGTTCAGTTCAGTCGCTCAGTCATGTCCGACTCTTTGCGACCCNAAGTAGACGGAGTAAAGTAGATTACTCTCTCTAATGAGGGTGGGTCTCACCCAATCAGTTGCTGGTCTGGATAGAACAAAAGGCTGACCATCTCCTGAGTAAGGGAGAATTCCTCCTACCTGACTGCCTTTCAGTTCAGTTCAGTCGCTCAGTCATGTCCGACTCTTTGCGACCCCATGAATCACAGCACGCCAGGCCTCCCTGTCCATCACCAGCTTCCGGAGTTCACTGAAACTCATGTCCATCGAGTCGGTGATGCCATCCAGCCATCTCATCCTCTGTCGTCCCCTTCTCCTCCTGCCCCCAATCCCTCCCAGCATTAGAGTCTTTTCCAATGAGTCAACTCTTCGCATGAGGTGGCCAAAGTACTGGAGTTTCAGCTTGAGCATCAGTCCTTCCAATGAATACCCAGGACTGATTTCCTTTAGGATAGACTGGTTGGATCTCCTTGCAGTCCAAGGGACTCTCAGGAGTCTTCTCCAACACCACAGTTCGAAAGCATCAATTCTTTTGCACTCAGCTTTCTTCACAGTTTAACTCTCACATCCATACCTGACCACTGGAAAAACCATAGCCTTGACTAGACGGACCTTTGTTGGCAAAGTGATATCTCTGCTTTTTAATATGCTGTCTAGGTTGGTCATAACTTTCCTTCCAAGGAGTAAGCGTCTTTTAATTTCATGGCTGCAATCACCATCTGCCTTTAAGCTGGGTTATTTTTCCCTCTGCCTTTGGGCTCGAGCTTCAGCTTCTCCTAGGTCTAGAACCTGCTGGCTTTTGGAGTAGAAGTATGCCATCAGCTTGCCTATGTTTCTGGCTTGCTGACTGCAGATCTTAGGACTTGTCAGTCACCTGTAACCAAGCGAGCCAATTTCATAATAGTTCACTCTTCTCTAGATCTGTGTGTCTGTCTGTCTATCTGTACTATAGATTCTGTTTCTCTGGAGAACCTTGATTAATACTCCCATAATTCTCCCCCCTCCACCCCTTCTTTTTGCCCTTGTAGTATTTTTTTGTTGAAGCAACTGGGTTGTATTTCCTGTATTTCCACTGCCCACTGGAGCTCGCATCCCAGTCTTGTCATTTCTGTCCGTTTATTTCCTGTAAATTGAATCTAATGATTAACCAGATTGACATCAGATTTTCAATTTCCAAGAGAATTTTGTGAGTGGTTGTGTGTGTACTTCTGTCACGTGGTACAGAAAGGCCAGTTGTGTTCTTTGTGATGTTGGCAGCCTCATTGATGATCATTGACTAGATTAATTCATTAGAGATTGTAAAATGCTGATATTCTAATTCTGTTGTTCCTTTTTTCCATCTGTGATTCTATAAAGACCAAATTTAATCATTAATTATTGGTTACTCTGAAGTAGTGTGTACAGGAAATACAGGAGTAATGATGAATTCTTTGCTCTGTTTAACAGTTTCGAAATGTAATGAATCAGTTCACAGCACCTTCCAAAAATGACCAATTAGTTGGATTTTTTGAAAGTATCATTTTAAATACAAGGCTTAAATACATTTGATACGTTTTAATCTGTTGCAATAATTAACCTCAGTAATGTTCAAACTTACCATTTTTGGCCAGTGAGAGCTTATTCTAGAAGGTTGCTAAGTTTTTTTTGATACGAACCTAGTAGTCTCTGGAATCAGCCACTCCTCCACAGAACCTCTTAATGAGGAATGATCTGTAGTGAACACAGTCTGGCCACTAGGGTTCTCCTTGCTCCATGTCAGCTCAGAGACCTCCTTTTCTGACATTTGGACTGAAGAATTCCTATAGAAAGTCACTTTGCCTTATAGACAAAAATTTATCCAATGTTTAAGGGTTAGATAAGAAAGAGATTAGAGGTGGAGAGAGCTGGTGTGGATTCTGGCAGATACCTCCAGTTCATAATCCCTGTCAGAAAAATCAAGTGTTTCTCATCTGAAAATACCCTGGGGCAGAACTTAACTATAGCTTCCGTGGGGGGTGGAGACAATGTAAAGGGGACATCCCATAGTCTACCTAGGCCATCCTCAGGGTCTGCATGGCTTCAGACTGTGCCCGCAAGCTGGTGTCCACTTGGGATAAAAATAAAAAGGCCAAAGACTCAAAATTTTAAAATAAATATTTGTTGTTTCCAACAATTGCATGGCAGTTAGGAAGGAAGGAAATGCTTACCAGCAAGTAGCCAAAAGACCATCACAGCCAGGTTACTTAACACACCAAGATTATATGATTCATTTTACTGTCAAAAGGATAACTTGAGATCCTGTGGTCAGTGGGGATATTGTAGCCTGAGACTCTCTCAGGTAAGGAGAAAAGGACATCCTGACACTTAGGAAGCAGAGATAAAATTCTGTGATATTCATCAAGGAAGAAGAAAGTGGAGTTTATTTATAATTGTAAGTTTAAAAAGGTGAAAATGCTACTCTATTTTATTTTTATTTATTTGTGGGTGCTCTGGGTCTTCATTGCTGCAACGTGGGCTTTCTTTAGTTGTGACAAGCACGGGCTACCTATTTGCTGGTTGCAGTGCATGGACTTCTCATTGTGATGGCGTGGGCTCTAGGGCAATGGGATTCAGTAGGTATGGCTCATGGACTCTGGAGGGAGGGCTCAATATTTGTGGTGGATGGGCTTAGTTGCCCTGAGCTATGTGGGACTGTCCCAACCAAGGACTGAACCTGTGTCTCCTGCATTGACAGGCAGATTTTTAACCACTGGGCCACCAGGGAAGTCCAAAAAAAATGCTACTTTAAAAAGAGGCTGAAACATGGGTTTGAGTAAGATCACAGTGTTAATCCCGTAAAATATTAAGGATTTATTTTGTTGAGACTTCAGCTCTCTTTCTGTCATTGCAACCATTTACTTTCTTACAGAGGGACTGATTTTATCTTTATCAATCAGACCTTGCATCCAAGAACTGCCCCTTCACCCCTTCTCTGGTACACTGATTATATTGCCCCTTTCCAAGACTTTCTGATTAGATGGCTCTTTTGTTCCTCTCATGAAGCAGGAAAACCAGTGTAGGCTGTCTTATAACCGGAAGGATCCCACTGTCCAGGATGCAATAGGGAGTGTTTTAATAATGTTGGCCACCTCTCTTCCTTAGGTTTGATCTACAGTTAGAGAGCCCACATTTCAGACCCTTCTTCCTTATCTGCAGAGCTGTCTCATCAGAGGAGCTGTGATCCTCTTCGATCACCTCCAAGAACCCAGGTCTGAGGGATAGTGACCGACATTCATGTACCCACATGATAGGGAGGGTGGGTTCTGGCATCGGATTGCCTAGGTTCAACTTCTACTCTGTCACTTACCAGCTGGGTGACCTCAGCCACGTATTTAACTCTGTTTCGTGTGTTTTTGCATCCTCACCTCTAAAATGGCGATTATATTATTTCTCTGCCTTGTATGACTGCTGTGAAGAATGAGCCAAACAGTGTATGAAAAATTCTTAGCATGATGTTTTAAGTTCTGGTATATAAAAAAAAATGTTTGATGAATGATATCTGTTATACTTTTTTACATATTTGTTTATTTTTGGTTGTTGGGTCTTAGTTCACATGCTCTTCATTGTAGCTTGTGGGCTTTCCAGTTGTGGCACACAGGCTTAGTTGCCCCCCGGCATGGGGGATCTTAGTTCCCTGACCAGGGATCAAACCCTAGTCCCCTGCATTGGAAGGCAGATTCTTAACCATTGGACCACCAGGGAAGTCCTGATAATTGTTATTATTATCCTTCACGTGGCAATGTAGTCTTCTGAAGCAGAAACAATTCAACAT
The DNA here is from genome assembly GCA_006410615.1 of Neotragus moschatus. Lineage (NCBI taxonomy): Eukaryota > Metazoa > Chordata > Mammalia > Artiodactyla > Bovidae > Neotragus > Neotragus moschatus. The sequence goes on from SJYA01002726.1 coordinate 3,378,279, forward strand.
CCCTGGACAGACAGTTCCAGCCTTAGTCATCGTCACAAGTGCTGCTTTGATATTGGATTACCTTCTTTTGTTTGAATGAATAACCTTTGTTTCTAGAAAAGATTTGGCTTCTCTAATTTTACTTTTCAGAAATCTTTAGGGGGCCAAAGCTCCCTGTCCCTTGTAGATGGGAAAGCCCTCTATCGGACACCTGGTTTGGGAAAGTCCACACTCGTGTTTAGTATGATCCTCCCTGTCCATCCTAAAGGAAATCAGTCCTGAATATTCATTGGAATGACTGATGCTGAAGCTGAAGCTCCAATACTTTGGCCACTTGATGCGAAGAGCTGACTCATTTGGAAAGACCCTGATGCTGGGAATGATTGAAGGCAAGAGGAGAAGGGGCCAACAGAGGATAAGACTGTTGGATGGCATCACCGACTTGATGGACATGGGTTTGGGTAAACTCCGGGAGTTGGTGGTGGACAGGGAGGCCTGGTGTGCTGCAGTCCATGGGGTCGCAAAGAGTCAGACATGACTGAGTGACTGAACTGAACTGAACTCCCTGTACAGAGCCAATTTAATAAAGCCCTCTTCTCCACCTCCCTCACCAACACAAACTTGCTGTTCCTGGTATCAAGAAGTGGCAGCATCAACCCACTCAGTCACCTGTGATTTGTCTCAAAACTGGAATCTAGCCTTGTCTGCCCTCACCAACATCACTGTGTTTCCAGCAACATTTTCGTCCACCTGGGTTTGGGGTAATAGCCTCCTCTGTTACGCACGTATCTGCCTGCAGTCTTGCCTCTTTCTCATCCACTGGCTTAGGCCATTAGAAGGTCATTTCAGTGGATGGTGAGGGTCTAAGTCAGACTGGAAATTGAAGAGAAAAAAGAAAATGGATACTGTGAATGTAAGGAACACCTAAGGAGTTTACCTGGGAGTGAGAGGAGAGAATGAATATAAAATATATTTTCCTGAATGATCAGCAGGAAAATTCCTTAAAACAAGCATGATTATGGCCAGGGAGACAGGGATGAAGGATGAAAAAAGCAGCCTGTGTCCCAGAATCTGGTGCAAGAAGAAAAGAAAAGATAAAGTCAGTTAAGACTTTAGCATGATTTTTTTGTGTGTTTTTAGACATCATGATAAAATATATATAAGATCACTTTGTGTATTATGATCCATACATATAAGTCAGCAATAGTTAGATAACATTAATACAGTACAAGGAAAAATTAGTGAACAATATATTATGTTTTATTCCTTATTGATGTACTAAAGGAGGATTTTTGAAAAATAGTGTAACCATCAATTTTAATTTGTTTTCAGTTTCTTTACCCCAAATGAAAGGTTTTCTTGCCCTAACCCCAGGGTAATAATTTTCTTCCAGTCATTGAGTACCCTGGCAGTGGCAACATTCACATGAACTACCCCCCGACCCTGAAGAGGACAAAACAATTCTGCCCCTAAATACAAGATAAGTCGCATTCAGGCCTCCTTTCCTTTGCTTGGTTCCTGTTTTGTTTTAGATAATAGACTAAGGATTTTTTGGTTTTGGTTTTTCCTTTGTTGACTCTTTCTAGGAACTCTTGAATCCTAATTCTAGATTGAAGCTTTCCACCAGGGAACACCATCACACGTTCATTCTTTGTGTTCTACATCAAAGACCACCTTTACTGGACTTTGTTATCATCGCATTTGATTTTTCTGGTATATTGCATTTATCTTTAGTCAGTGAGTTGAAACACTCCTTATGTACAATAAATCTCTCCAATGGTTTAATACATTACAGTTAATAAAACTATTTCAGTGGGTTGTTTCTTGATGCTTTTAAGGTACCTATAGAGTTCTTTGTGGCTTCATTTTATATAAGAACAAACAACTACCACAGAGATGTGGGGCTTGACTAAGTTTATATATCATTAAAAAAAAGCCAATCTTGAAGATAAGTAACTATTATCTTCTTTGATTTTACATACATTATTTATCTTTAATAACTGAACAAAAGATGCAAGGATAAGTTATGAGAGTATAATATCACTTATTATTAAATGTAATAAACATATTTTTGTTTCTAGGGTTTATATGAGATAACCATGACTACTTATTCATTTTGGTTTATGTTTGATGTGTTTTACTTCAGATCTTTGTCTTATGAGTGAATGTTCATAGAACAGTTTATACATTGGAATATAAAAACATATATATAATTTTTAACATCTGTGAATCCTTCATATAATTTTGAACTAAGTGGGAAACAAAAAATAGTTAATATTTTTCTTTCTAGTTTACAGAAGAGCAAAGACTAAAGTTACTTTTAAAATGATCTCATTAGTTTAAAAGTAGGGAATTAATTGTATGTATAATTAAAACTGAAAATAGTTTGATTTGTGGTGGCATTGGGATTATGAGTGAAATTTTCTTCATTTTATTTCAATTTATGTTAAGGCTGTATAGCTATTATATGTGACAAATAAAATTAGCTATTGAAAAAGCACAGCATTATATATGATATATATATAAAGTAAATTATTTTTCAATTCTATGTTTAAAACATTGAAAACTATTAAAATGTGTCTTTTTATAATTGCATCTGAAACTAATAATTCTCAAAAGATTGGTTATTATAGAAAAGTAAATCATTTTTCAATTCTATGGTTAAAACATTGAAAACTGTTAAAATGTCTCTTTTTATAATTGCATCTGAAGCTAATAGATTGGTTATTATCATAGACAGTGTTAAACCAGGTAAAGAATCTGATTTGTCATTAATAATTTACTTGTAGAAAGATAAGGCTATTATCTAAAGTAAATGATGAAGCATTTTAATTTAGTTGCATAGCATAGAACACAGTGAATTCTCGATTGGAAGAAAATAAACTCACAAATAATCAGAGTTTCCTTTGGTCAATCTTTTAAGGAGAAGCAGGAAAAATTAAGAACATATGCATACTGTGTGTCTATCTCCAAATTTCCAGTATGTGTTTGGCTCCATTAGAAACTGAGGTCAGTTGTTTTGTCTAGATTTAGAAAATGTTTTATAAAGTTTGAAGTTAGTTGAACAAAAATCCATTAAAAACACTGATGTCCTCAAAGAAAATCATTTTTTTTATTCAGTATGAATTAAATAATGTGTAGCAAGATAAACAGACTGGTTCCAAATTGGGAAAGGAGTATGTCAAGGCTGTATATTGTCACCCTGCTTATTTAACTTATATGCGAAATACATCATGAGAAACGCTGGGCCGGATGAAGCACAAACTGGAATCAAGATTGCTGGGAGAAATCTCAATAACCTCAGATATGCAGATAACAGCCCCCTTATGGCAGAAAGCGAAGAAGAACTAAAGAACCTCTTGATGAAAGTGAAAGAGGAGAGTGAAAAAGTTGGCTTAAAACTCAACATTCAGAAAACTAAGATCATGGTATCTGGTCCCATCACTTCATGGCAAATAGATGGGGAAACAGTGGAAACCATGAGAGACTTTATTTTGGGGGGCTCCAAAATCACTGCAGATGGTAACTGCAGCCATGAAATTAATAGACACTTGCTCCTTGGAAGAAAAGCTATGACCAACCTAGATAGCATATTGAAAAGCAGAGATATTATTTTGCCAACAAAGGTCCATGCAGTCAAAGCTATGGTTTTCCAATGGTCATGTATGGATGTGAGAGTTGGACTATAAAGAAAGCTGAGGGCAGAATTGATGCTTTTGAACTGTGGTGTTGGAGAAGACTCAAGACTGTCTTGGACTGCAAGGAGATCCAACCAGTCCATCCTAAAGGAAATCAGTCCTGAATATTCATTGGAAGGACTGACGCTGAAGCTGAAACTCCAATACTTTGGCCACCTCATGTGAAGAGTTGACTCACTGGAAAAAAACCCTGATGCTGGGAGGGATTAGGGGCAGGAGACGAAGGGAATGGCAAAGAATGAGATGATTGGATGGCGTCACTGACTCAATGGACATGAATTTGCTTAAACTCCAGGAGTTGGTGATGGACAGGGAGGCCTGGCATGCTGCGGTCCATGGGGTCGCAAAGAGTCGGACACGACTGAGCAACTGAACTGAACTGAACCGAAGAGAAACAGAAACACAGAACCACAGCAGCATTTTGTCTTTGACACGGAGTAAAAATGAGAATTCTAGATGCAGCCTGTAGGCTCTACAAGATGTTTACTCTTTCAAAGCATGTCACATTGCCTAGGCCAGTTTGGTTTAGCCAACACTAACATATAGGTCTTTTGCCTGGAGTAGACATTATACCAGGAGCTAGAAACTCCAAAATCTTTGAAGTTGGTCGTTTTCCCTCCTGTTTCCACTTCCCTGGAATCAAGCAATGGTATTTTCTTTGCTTAGCCATTTAAGCAAGCGTGAAACATTGCAGAAAAAGATATAACACATAGAAGTCTGTTTAATGAATAATTAGAATAATGCAGATATAATCACCCACAAGAAATAATACAAACAGTAGTGTGATCACTTCCCAAAGCAAAGGATAAGATAACACTAGCATCCCCAGAACACCTACAACTAACTCCCTGTGACCTTTCCCCTTAATATCCCTCGTCATCTTCCCTAGAGGTAACTTCTCTTCTCACTATGGTAATCACTTCTTTGTTCTACTTTCTAGTGTTCTTTTAAAACCATCTCAGTAGGTATTTCCTCAATAATATAGTTTAGTTTTGCTTACATTTGACCTTTATGTAAGTGAACATTTTAAAAATACTATCCATATTATTTTTTCTTGTTTCTGTCTTTCAGCATTGTTAGATTCACCCATGTTGCTTCATGTAGTTGGTTTTTCCATTTTGATTATTCTGTACCACATTTTTACTTACCCATTCAACTGATGCTGGAAATTAGCATCATTTTCATTTTGTGCCTCTTATAAACTATGCTTACTCTTGATATGTCCCCTGGTTCTCATATGCATAATTTTCAGTCTTGAGTGTGTATAGCCAGGGGAGGAACTGGGTGGGCATATCGTTCACTTCATGTATCAGACTGTTTTTCACAGTCATTGTACCAGTTCACATTCCCACTGCAGTGTATGGGAGTGCTCACCAGAGAACAGGGGTGTGTGTGCTATGCTCGGCAAAGCATTCTTCAGTGGCTGCAGAAAGGGGCAGGGCAGGAGCTGGCCAGTTTTGTGTGGACTCAGTGCAACTTTCACGTTTCCATATTGAACATCAGCAAACTTTTATTTTTTAAATTTATTTATTTATTAAAATTTTTATTTTTATTTTTTTTTTTCATCTCAGGTGTACATGAGTTCCCAATCTTAAACCCCCCTAAACATCAGCAAACTTTTAGTGGGAAAAACATTTGCATGACTTGAAAAGGATTGAAAATAACTGATCAGGAAGACAAATTATATACCTAAAACATAGGTTCCATAAATGTTTGTTGAATAATGAATAAATGAATGAATGACCAAAAAATGAATGAATAGATTTTCAGAACTGAGGGCTGTAAGAGAATATCTGTGGGGTTTCCAGTTGGCTCAGACAGTAAAGAATCTGCCTGCGATGTGGGAGACTTAGGTTCGATCCCAGGGTCAGGAGGATCCTCTGGAGAAGGAATGGCAACCCACTCCAGTATTATTGCCTGGAGAATCTCATGGACAGAGGAGCCTGGTAGGTCACAGTCTGCTGCTGCTACTGCTGCCAAGTCGCTTCAGTCGTGTCCGACTCCGTGCGACCACACAGACGGCAGCCCACCAGGCTCCCCTGTCCCTGGGATTCTCCAGGCAAGAACACTGGAGTGGGTTGCCATTTCCTTCTCCAAAACATGAAAGTGAAAAGTGAAAGTAAAATCGCTCAGTCGTGTCTGACTCTTCGTGACCCCATGGACTGCAGCCCACCTGGCTTCTCCATCCATGGGGTTTTCCAGGCAAGAGTGCTGGAGTGGGGTGCCCTTGCCTTCTCCCAGGTCACAGTCTATGGGATCACAAAGAGGTGGACCCAACCGAGCGACTAACACACTCGCAAGAGCGTATCTAGCTCTTTCCAGCCATGGCCTCTGTTCACAGGCAAATGGGCTGTAGGGAAAGGTTATGTGAAGGGCAGGGATTTGTCTTGCTTTTGTTTCTGTTTTCTAGTATCCAGAGAGGAACAGAGAGAGTCAGTGTGAGGTGGAGAGAAAAGAGAGGGGATGGAGACAGAGATACTGAAAGAGAGGAAGGAGGGAAGAAGGGAAGCAAAGGGGTCACTTTTTCCCTGTAAGTCACCCTCTTCCATTTTGCTGAATGGTTCCCAGAGCACAGTCTGAAAACCAGTGGCTGCCAGAGAATCCCTTTCTTGGTCTCATCACAGCTCAGTTTTTCCACCTTTGAGTTATTTTGTTCTTGATTTTCCTTGGGAGCTTGGGTTGGTGTCAGTCTGGAGAATTTCACTACATCTCATTGGTCTTACCAGCTGCCCTTTAACAGATTCTTAAAACTCCTTAAAGGCAGCTGCAAGGACTTCCCCATAACTGGGTCTCAGGTTTTCTCAGGAGGCCAAGGGCCTCCAGAAACTCTCTCCATCGTTGATGTCCAGTTGCTGATGCTCTTCAACCACAACTAGCTTGTAGTCTCTTTTAGTTCAGGCAACCCATATTTAAGTATGTATGCCTGCTATATACTTATATAATCCTTGATGCTATATTAACCAAAAAGGAAAACATTCAAGAATCCTGGGAGCCATTTATTCCAAAAATGATTTAACTAAAAGGAATGTGATCTTCTTAATAACATCTTTTCAGTCTTCATTTTATTCAGAGTGCTTACATAATTAAATTCTATTGGTGGTGAAAGTGGTGAGCTACCTGAAAGTAAACACTATCTACTTTAACTTTTCTCTTTTCTTTAAGGCTCTATTTCAAGTTCTTTCACTTGCGGGTATACACATTTCCCAGTTTCAACAGAGACTTTTCTTCGCTTTAGGAAAAAACCTACATAATTTTCTTTAAGATTAACATTAATATGGAATTCAAACCCGTTCATATGGTAATTCTGTCATTCAAATTTATGGCTATAATTGAGAATCTTGCATTATTTGATCTAAGGATAATCAAAATGAATAGGACTGTGGTCAGATCAAAGTGGGTTTTCAACACATGCAACAGCGAAACTAAACGGGGTGATTTAATACTGCCTAATATAATATTCAGTATTCATGGAGTGCCTCCCTCGATTTCCTCAGACGAAGTCATTATTCCCTCTAATGGACAAATCTGAATAAAGAAACCATCACAGATGCAGTTGCATATCAGTTTTGACACCTGGAAGTTCTTACTATGTGTGAACTACTTTTCAAAGACATTCATTCATTCTATAATCATTTGTTGAGTGCCTATTAGGCACTGTGTTATGCACTGAGAGGACAAAAGCAAATTAAAGAAAACGAGAAGTGATTCGTCCCTTACCGATTATTTGAGTGGCAAAGAATTGAGAAAAAGGCTAGAAAAGAAGTGAGACAGCAATTAAAATTACTAAGTAGTGGGATACACGCTATGATTGAGGTAAATAGAAGGTAAAATGAGAATTTGGGATCAGGCGGCATACAGCAATGATGGATGGGACTTGGGAAAACTTTCTAGAGTCCCTGAATCTGAAAAATTGTAAGAGCCAGGCAAAGGGAGATGGCAAGGTCATGCTAAACAGAGGTGGGCAGGAAATGCAAACATCCAGAAGTAAGTCTTTCTTGTGTCTTATGGTCCCAGAACTGCAAAAGGCTATTATGACTAGAGATTATATGAGGGCTGGAGAGTGATAAGAGATGAGGCTGGAGAGGTGTGTAGACACCATATCATAAAAGGCCTATAGCCCGTTGTACTGGGTTGAGTAGTGTCCCCCTAAAATATTGTGCTGGGTTAGAGTTCAGGTAGTCTTAGTGAGTCATATATTGGCAGAAAAATCTAGTTCACAGAGGGAGGAAACAGATAAAAGTTAAAAAAGAAAAAGAAAAAAGAAAAAAATTCAAGTGCAGTTGTGTTGGGAAATACAGAGTTTGAGGAAAGAGATTCCTTTGGGAACTGATTATACCTGGAAAAAGATTCCTTTGGGAACTGATTATATCTGGAACCTCAGAATGTGAGCTTTTGGAAATAGAGTCTTTACTGATGAGGTTAGTTAAGGATCTCAAAGTGAAATCCTTCTGGATTAAGTGTGGGCCTTAATCCAATGACTAGTGTCCTTAGGAGAGGAGAGGACCCAGACACACAGAGAAGGAGGTCACATGCAGCTGAAGGCAGAGCTTAGAGTGATGCAGCTCAAGCCAAGGAATGCCAAAGATTTCTGGGAAATAACAGAATCCAGAAAAGAGGGAAGAAAGATTCTTCCCTAGAGACTTCAGAGAGAGGACGGCCCTGCCAACATATTGATTTTGGACCTCTAGCCTCTAGAACTTTGAAAGAGTACATTTCTGTGGTTTTAAGTCGTTAGATTTGTGGCAATCTGTTACATCAGCCCTGGGCAACTAACATAATCATAATAAGGGGTTTGAACTAACACAAAGACACGTATGTCAGGTGTCAGCCTTGACATGTCCTATGACAAGATTTAAGCAAAGAGGTGACATTCTTGGTACTTTAAAAAGGTCAATGGTCTACATTGTAGAGGTTGGAAGTGAAGAGAGAATGAATACGGGGATATGTTGGGAGGATCTAGGAAAGGGCCGTGTTAAGTTGAGAAGTGAGGGGGGGATGAAAAGAAGTGGCTGGATTTGTGAAGTGGTAGAAAAGGTGGATTTGACAGAATTTCATTATTTCTTAGATACGAAGGATTTGTGACGAGTGAAATGTCAAGAACTCTCGACATACAGTCTATCTTTCCCACAACTCATTCAAAAAAGCATCTATTCCTATCTACAGCTCCAGTTTAGGGAGAGGACATAGGCATGCCATATTTGCACCATTTGAGTCAGTTAGGTTTGGGGCAATCTGAGTCTCTCCTGGTATGAACAGTGACATCAGAGAAATGTTGATGTGGGCTTGGCCTGAAAGGTCATGCTGGGTTAGAGTTAAAGTAGTCTTGCTGCTACTGCTGCTAAGTTACTTCAGTCGTGTCCGACTGTGCAACCCCATAGATGGCAGCCCACCAGGCTCCCCCACCCCTGGGATTCTCCAGGCAAGAACACTGGAGTGGGTTGCTATTTCCTTCTCCAATGCATGAAAGTGAAAAGTGAAAGTGAAGTCACTTAGTCGTGTCCGACTCTTAGCGACCCCATGGACTGTAGCCTACCAGGCTCCTCCATCCATGGGATTTTCCAGGCAAGAGTACTGGAGTCTTATTGAGCCATATATTATCAGAAAAATCTAGTTCACAAAGGGAGGAAACAGATGAAAGCACAAAAAGAAAGAAAAAACTCAAGTGAAGTGGGAAATACAGAGTTTGAAGAAAGATCCTCTTTGAGAGCTGATTATAATTCTTACAAATGCCTTCCATGAGATTATTCTTAAGCGTGTGATAAATCTTCTTTTTTGAAAGATCCAGTGGTTTTTCTATTTTGTAATCACACCACCTCATACTGTCATACAAGATCTCTGGCATGGATCACTGGATAGATGGCAGTACCATTTATCAAGAGGGAAGAATGGGAGGGAAAAAGGTTTTGAGGAAAAATAATGAGTTCAGATTTGGACACCTTACCTTTTGGGTGCTTATATAACAGGTAGGCAAGTCCACTGTGGACACAGAAGATCTTAGGAGAATGTTTTGGATTAGAGTTCAGCCATCACACTGTAAATATTAATTGGCACCTTTTTCCTCCAAGGTAAGTGGGAAAAGAAGGCTCAGGGTGCTAGGAAGTCTGACATCTGAAGGTCTTCCCTATTCCAGAAAGAGGAATCCACAGAGGAGGATAAGAAATAATAGCTAGAGACGTAGAAGAATAGTCAGAAAAAGTGTGAGGGTTGGGTGGGGTGGGGTCTTAGAAAGTTGAGAAAGGAAAGTATTTCAAAGAGGGCAAGAGCATTGTCGGCTGCTGGGGTGAGTACGCAGTGTTTTTCAATTTATTTTTTTTTTTTAATCAAAGAAGAAGCCACTGCTAACTTTGGCAAGAGGAGATTTGAGGAAGTAATGGGAGTAGAGGAAGACTATGAGTGGAAACTACAGGTTATGTTGTCAGTGGGCTGGCTGTAGTGGGGAGAGAGGCATGTAGTGGTAACTAGATGGGAACACAGGACAAAGGGAGGTATCTATTTGCCTAAGATGGCAGAGACTTAGACTGAGGGAAGAAAGCTGGCAGCATTTGATAATAATTTAGAATCGTTAATTAATCAAGGTCTCTAGAAATGTTAGAGAGAGTGCCCTCTTTCATTGTGGTGAAAGAGAATGGGAATAGAGTTTTTTTTTTTAAGGCAAGAATGCAAATAAATTTGTTGACAAGAAAAGTAAAAAGCGGAGGAATTTTTTCCTGATGATTTCTAATTTGTCTCTGCATAGTAAAGTGAGGTTGCATCAGTCGTGTCTGACTCTGTGCGACCTCATAGACGGCAGCCCACCAGGCTCCCCCGTCCCTGGAATTCTCCAGGCAAGAACACTGGAGTGGGTTGCCATTTCCTTCTCCAATGCATGAAAGTGAAACATGAAAGTGAAGTCACTCAGTCGTGTCCGACTCTTTGCAACCCTGTGGACTGCAGCCTACCGGGCTCCTCCGTCCATGGGATTTTCCAGGCAAGAGTACTGGAGTGGGGTGCCACTGCCTTCTCCGTAAAGTGAGATACTGGAAGTTAAATCTGTGCTGAGGAAACATAACAGAAAGGTAATTTGGAGCTACAAATTACCTGAGAAATTCCTTCTCCACCCTCCAGACTAATTCCAAATGTGAAACAGGTGTGAGTACTTAGGAAGTGACCTATAGAAGGGAAAACAACTTCTGGGGTCATCAAAACTATATAAAATCTAAATTAGTTCTTTGTAAAGATCAATAAAAATGCAAACACAGATGTGTGCATGTGTGTGTACACACATATGTTTACACATACATATGTATACACATGGACTTCCCCGGTGGCTCAGCGGTAAAGAATCCACCTGCAATGCAGGAGCCACAGGAGACTCAGGTTCAGTCCCTGTGTTGGGAAGATCCCCTGGAGGAGGGCATGGAAATCCTCTCCAGTATTCTTGCCTGGAGAATCTCATGGACTGGGGAATCTGGCAAGCTTGAGTCCACAGGGTCACACAGAGTAAGACATGACTGAAGTGACGGAGCATGCAAGCACGTATACACATACCTTTTTAAATTTGAAAAGGGAAATACAGTAGAAGGCGAAAGAATTATACAAGAATATCTTGTGTAGTCCATGGTAATAAACTGAAAATGTGGAGGGAATAATTTTTTTTTCTGGCAAAATATAAATAACTGTAAGTTAAAAAAAAACCCCAAATACCAATATCATAGGAAGTATTGGACAAGTTAAATCTACTACTTAAGAAAAGGTTCCAGCCTGTCTTTTCTGTTTGAATTGTATTTTAGAGTAAGTAAAGAGTTGATAAGGGAAGATTCTTCTTTGTTGAGGAATTTTAATTAATAAATGCGGGAGGAATGATAGAATAAGAAAGTCACCAGTTTTATAAACCCTAATAAAACAGGGGCTTTAAGGAATGCTCATTAATGGCTGCTAAAACTATGAGGTGAAAGGTTGATGGGGAGCTTTATAATGAACGGATCAGGCTGTCAATACTGGAATCCACGAACCGATCTCAATGTCATTGTAAGTGGGACAACTAGACATTAAGGACAATTGTCATGTGATGTAGTAGGAAGCATACCTCACCACATATGAAGAATCCTCCACAGGAAAAAAAAAAAAAAAGGAGCTTAAATATAATCAAGCCTTTATCTAATTTTCAGTCTACAAAAAATGAGAAAAGAGGAGCAAGTTAAGCAATACTAAAAGGAAACAATGGGCTTCCCTGGTGGTTCAGATGGTAAAGAATCTGCCTGCAGTGCAGGAGACCCAGGTTTGATCCCTGGATCAGGAAGATCCCCGGATCAGGAAGATCCCCTGGAGAAGGGACTGGCTACCTACTCCAGTATTCTTGCCTGGAGAATTCCATGGACAGAGGAGCCTGGCAGGCTACAGTCCATGGAGTTGCAAAGAGTTGGACACTACTGAGCAACCAACACAGTCTTCTCAGTTTGTAGACCTATTTAACCTTCAGGTACTTAAAATCCAATTCTTTGAATTTTAGGGCTTCCTTGGTGGCTCAGAGGGTAAAGAATCTGCCTACAGTGCAGGAGACCCGGGTTCAATTCCTGGGTCAGGAAGGGACTTCCTTCTTTCTCTGGAGAAGGGAAGTCTAGAATCTGGAATATTCTGTAAGACAAATAATCATTTATTTCAACAAATAAATGATAATGGCAGGGCAGAGAGGGGGTGGTTGAGAAGGTAAGAGGGAACTTTTATAAACTGAGAGAATCAAGAGACAGAACAACCAACATACAATGCTGTAGATCTTGTTTGGATTCTGATTCACATAAATCAACCATAAAAGGATCTGTTTTAAACAATCGAAAAATTTTTGTTAGGTGTAATACGGTGGCTATGGAAAGGACACTAGAGTGGGGACTTACAGAGAAGAAAAGGAAATGGGAATAGCAGAAACAGAGGAAAATATAAAAGGAAAGAAGCGTAATGAATGAACCAGTAATGATAGTATGTAATATACTGCAGAGTATGGCCAGTTCAGTTAGGTACATGTAATGTCTCAACAATACAAATATATTATTTGTTGACACTGTAATCCTATGTTCAGTAATTTTGTAATAGAAAATTAGTATAAGGGGATATATGAACCAGGATGTTTATTGTATCATTTTTTGGTTGTAGCTGAAATTAGGACTTGTATTACATCCATCAACAGGCAAATGACTAAATAGTTTGCAGTCTGTCCATATAATGGAATATGCAGCTAATGAGAAGACTTAACTTAGTGTTATATATGGAGAAGGCAATGGCACCCCACTCCAGTACTCTTGCCTGGAAAATCCCATGGATGGTGGAGCCTGGAAGGCTGCAGTCCACGGAGTCACTGAGGGTCGGACACAACTGAGCAGCTTCATTTTGACTTTTCACTTTCATGCATTGGAGAAAGAAATGGCAACCCACTCCAGTGTTCTTGCTTGGAGAATCCCAGGGACGAGGGAGCCTGATGGGCTGCCGTCTATGGGGTCGCACAGAGTTGGACATGACTGAAGTGACTTAGCAGCAGCAACAGTGTTATATATATATTGATCTGGAAAGAAGTCCATGAAACAAGTGAAAAAATGCAAGTTTCAAAGTAGTGGGCATGGATTATTTCATTTATTGTAAAGCGTACACATATAAGGAAAAGGGAAAAAAATCCAATATGTGTATATTTCTGTGTCATTGTCTAGTTATCAGAAGAGAGATATAATATAGTTTTATATTTTATTATATGATTTTATGTATGATTAAATATAAAATATTAATTGTGATGAACTAGCTTGATTAATTGGAGAAGGCAATGGCACCCCACTCCAGTACTCTTGCCTGGAAAGTCCCATGGACAGAGGAACCTGGTAGGCTGTGGTCCATGGGGTTGCTGAGGGTCGGACACGACTGAGTGGCTTCACTTTCACTTTTCACTTTCATGCATTGGAGAAGGAAATGGCAACCCACTCCAGTGTTCTCGCCTGGAGAATCTCGGGGACGGGGGAGCCTGGTGGGCTGCGATCTATGGGGTTGCACAGGGTCAGACATGACTGAAGCAAGCAACTTAGCAGCAGCAGCAGCAGCATGATTAATAGTTGTGAAGGAGGTACAAATTTGCTAAGTAGATAACTGAAAGAGAACTTGGAAAAGTCTAGGTTAGGAGGTGTGATGACTCTGGTTCTGCAGTTGTTTGAAAACCAACTGAGTTCAGCTACTGTCTGGGGCCATGGCTTGAGGCTGCAGGACTGAAGAAGCGTTGGTCAGATGATTCTCCTGGGGCCCATTAGCAAAGCAGAAAGATACAAGGATCTTAGCTGGAATCTAAGGAGTAAAGGAGAAATGTAGTTTTCAGAGTTACAATCCCAGCATCCTGATACAAGGAGAGTTTGGAACTGAGAGACAAGGGCTTAATAACTAGTACCATGTGTTTGAACGTAATTGTGTAGATATGCAGAAAAATGTTAAATGATACAACTCAACCTGTTCATGTGAACCATCAGTACCTCAGAGGTAAGAAGAGACTGGGAACTTTAAAAAAAGAAAAAATAACAACTCCCTCGTAGTGGATGATGGATTACAATGTGGATATACTATTTATGTAGTAATAATTTTTAGAAATCCACATAACAATGAAGCAGAAAAATTTTTTAAAAATTACAATTAGGAGTACCCTGGAGTGTGCTCTTGGGAGAGAATAGACCTGTTTCTTCACAGAGCTGTTAGTGTCCTTGGACCTGAGAGGTAGCTGCTTTAAGGGACTGGTTTGTACTGTTAAATACACAGCTAAATTTATGCTTAATTTTCAAATGTATCTAAACTGTGGCAACTTCTTAATGATATTGAATCTGGATGACGGGTAACTGGAGGTTCATTGCACAGTTCATGCCCTTTTTGTGTATGTTGACTTTTTTCTTTAAAATATTTATTTATTTATTTGGCTGCATCAGGTCTTAGTTGCAGCACGTGGGATTGTTGTTGCAGCATACAGGATGTTTTGTTGCGGCTCTCTGTCTTCTCTCTAGTTGTGGTACTCAGGCTCAGTAGTTGTGGCCAAGGGGCTTAGTTGCCCTGAGGCATATGGGCTCTTAGTTCCCTGACCAGGGATCAAACTCATGTCCTCTGCATTGGAAGGTGGATTCTTAACCACTGTACTACCAAGGAAGTTCCTCGGTTGATATTTTTTCCCAGATGAATACCAACAGAAGAAGATTCTGATAAAAAAAAATCATGATTTATTTTATAATCATAGCCCATGAAAGGAAGAAAATAGATGTATTTTTCCTAACTCCAAGAGAATTTGGAGAATCCATTATACTTTTTGAATTAATTACAATAAGATCAGTTACAATTTGATGAATTTAATTCAAATTGAACTTCATGTAATAAACAATGAGGAAATAAAATTTCTCAAATCAAAGCAAGCATCATTATCCTCAAAATTAAGGATAATTTTACAATAAATTATTGTAGTTAAAAATCAAGAGATAGCTGGTGAACTTCTTAAATGTACATGAATCAGAAATTTCATCATGATAAGAAACAGATCTGTCAAAAAGGGACTTTCACCCCCACCCGGCTAATGGTTACATTTATAGTTGTCCTCAAAACATCTGATTGGTTCATAGAGTATGCCTTTGATCTTTATCTCTCTCATAAGCTGCAGTGATCAGCTCAATATTTTATAACCTTATGTCTGTGTCAGCATCTCATCTGCCCAAGGTTCCTGTTATTGAAATACGTATTTATATATGGCACCTCTTCTTTTATCTGGAATTCAATTTAAAGCGGAATCAAAGATATTTGGATATTTTTATTTATTCCTTTCCTCTTGCTTTAAGTCTGTAAATTTGAGACTCTTAAGAATGGAGGAGGCTTGGAAGAGATTATTATTATGTGAAGGAGATGCCCATTTTTGTTGACTCCAGATAGCGCCTTCAGGATCGTCAGAGAACTAGTTAGTTTGGTTAAGTATCAGTAATATGTGTGCTCACAAGAGGTCAGGAAGTGGGTCCTAATCAGACTCCAGAGCCATGTCTACTGGGATGTGGAGGGCAGACTGACCCTCAGTGGCTGTGAAAACCCTTAGGGCTTTAGGACAATTCAGAGGAAATGTGGAGACTTCATGGAGGAGATACTGAGGCTCCCTCTAAGGGCGCTTGTGCACTGTGGACTGTGCAGTGCCGTGATCCTCCAAGTATGTGGGCCACCTCCAACCGAGTGCACTGCTGAAGTGCCGTCAGTGTCCTGCCCTGAGTCTGTGGTGTAGGGGAGTCAAGGACAGTGGCAGAAGTTTGAAACAGCTGCCAGAGTTCACCAGCTCTGAGGAAGAATAATCCAAGGCTGGAGGACCTTAGTACATGATTTTCTCAGCAGCCCCAAAGCAACATGCGTCCAGGGACTGAGAGGATGGATGAATGAAGTGATGAGAGGCATAGGGGCAAAGGTGGTGCGCTCACGGATGAGACTGAACTGCTACGACCTGGCCTCTAGCCTGAGTAACAGAAGGAAAAAAGACAGAAGGGAGGAAGGTTAGGGGGAAACACCAGAGACAATCCAGGGTGAGGGGGTTATTGACTAGATCAAAGGCCAAGGGGCGGAGTAAGATGTGGCAGAACTGGAAGGCTGTGGTCAGTGAGCAATTCACTGGAATTCATTATATCACAGGTGGAGCACATAGGTGTGCAAAGGTCCCCAGGTGTGCCCATGGGAGGAGGTAGTTGTTATGGAACAAAGGTCAGTGAATATATCAAGCCACGGTGAAGCTCGAGTGTTGGATGACTTATCCATGTGGGTGTTAACACTGATGGCAAGTAGCAAAGAGAAAGACTCTCTGGTATGAATTTAGGAAAATACCAGAAGATTAATAGATTAAAGGTCGCTTTTATTAGTTTATTTTTAAAAATTTTATTTTTATTTATTTGGCTGTGGCAGATCATAGTTGCAACACTTGGGATCCAGTTCCTTGATCAGGGATCGAATCTGGGCTTCCCTTCATTGAGAACATAGAGTCTTCACCATTGGGCCACCAGGGAAGTCCCCAGGCAGCTTTTATTTGGGACTATCAGTCCCAGCCTCTGATCTCTATCCACTGATTTTTGGAGTATTGTAAAGGAATTCAAGGACTTTGGTCCTCTATTCTCTGAATATTCCCCACCACACCCACACCCATCTCCCCCTTCACACACACACACATACACACACACATCCCAGAAGCCTCTCTCATTCTAAATTAGCAAAGAGTAGTGGAAAGTTTTAAAATATAAATCTCTCATTAAATCAAAAGAGAAAAAAGTGAAGATGACAATAATTTATGAGGAAGACGAATGGTTTATAATATTACGATGAGTCAAGAAATCTGGATATTTATTGCAGGTTTACTTTGTGCTTAGCTAGAGTTTAAGTGTAAGGGTTTTGGAGTTCAACAGTCCAAAGACCAGATATTGTGCCAAAGACCAGATATTGTGCTTAATAGCTGCTTGAGCAAAGCAAATTACCTCTGGAGACTTCGGATTGTTGTCTTAAAATTATGATCATACCACCTACTTCATAGAATTGCTATGAGGATTAAATGAGATGTTCCTTGTAAACTATGAAGTATTTGGGAGAGGAAGTGTTCAACCTCTGCTTGATATTATCATCCTTCTCCTTCCTTGTTCCTGGGTTGTTGTTGTTTTATTTTTTTCCACATACTCCCCTTTCCTCATTCCAGAATGAAGAGAACTTCATCCACTCGTGTGTTAGGGGATGTGATAGGTTCAACTTATACCAATAGCAGAGTTGTTTCTCTCCCCAGCTTGTGGTTCAGTGATACTGATAGCTGAGATCCATCACAGTGGGAATATTCATACTATGGGAATTGTCAAATACTTGAGAATAGGGCTTTTGAAGGGTCTGCTTTTCCAGCGCACGACTGCCTTTGGGTTTCTGGTTGGGTGTTTCCCTGTCAGATGGGGAGCTAGATGGCAGGCTGGTGTGCAGCTCCTAGGCAGTCCCCAGCCTCTTGCAGATTTTCGTTAGTGAGACTGCTAGCGTGAGATATCTGCTATCTTCTCCTGCCTCAGTGCCTCTATCACCTTCTGACTGCTGGACTCTGTGAAACATCACCATTGCCAGATTCCTGTATTTCACAGCCCTTTCCTGATGTCTCTACAGTGTTCACTTGGTCAGTCGCTCAGTCATGGCTGACTCTGTGACCTCATGGTCTGTAGCCCGCCAGGCTCCTCTGTCCACGGCATTCTCCAGGCAAGAATCATAGAGTGAGTTGCCATCCTTTCTCCAGGGGATCTTCCCGACCTAGGGATTGAACCCAGGTCTCTTGCCTTGCATGCAGATTCTTTACCATCTGAGCCACCAGGGAAGCCCAGTGTTCACTTAGGGGACCACAGCATCTCCAGTGTTATCTCAGCTTATGCCTAGTTTTTATCACGGAATTCAAATATTTTTGAAAGAGAAGGGAGGAAGGACTAAGAACACTCCAGATCCCTCAAACACAGCTCCAATATGAGGGAAGTCTGGCCATCTAAAATTTCTCATTTCTTCAGTTTTTTATTTTTTCCTTCAGAGGCAAAATGCTGGGCTTTCCACCTGACTTTTTGCTTGCAAGTTTGCCATTTTCCCCAGCGGCCTAGAAAGGGAGAGCAATTGATTAAACTTTCTAGGTAATTCTATCTGACTTATCCTTACTGGAGTTTTCCCTTTCCTTCTGGCCTATAGATTAATTGTCAGTTTTTATTTTGATTTGGGTGTTCATCTTCTTTCTTCTTATTTTGATCGGAAATAGAAAAAGGTTATGTCAGGATCTGCTGGTTGAATGTAATTTTACACTGGAAATCATTCTAAGAGAAACTCAATTTTGCTTATAAACTTTATGTTTGTTTCCTTTTCACACCCCGCCCCTCTGCAAAGGTGTTATTAAATAGAATTATTTTGCATTATATTTCCTTACAGAAAGTACAGATAGCAAGGACAAGATTCAATTCAACTTTGAGTTTCTAGGAATTTCTTGGACTGTACCACAGTGCCCTATCTAAAAATACTCCTTAAGTATCTGCAAATAAATGAACAGAATTATGATCCTTGAAGGAAAGCTCAGAGCCAGGACATACTCAGCTACATTAAAGTATGTTTTCAAAAATTACCTTTTGGAACCGTTTTACACTGTTGGAGGGAATGAAAACTAGTACAGTCACTATGGAGAACAGGTGGAGATTCCTTAAAAAACTGGAAATAGAACTGCCATATGACTCAGCAATCCCACTGCTGGGCATACACACCAAGGAAACCAGAATTGAAAGAGACACATGTACCACAATGTTCATCGCAGCACTGTTTATAATAGCCAGGACATGGAAGCAACCTAGATGTCCATCAGCAGATGAATGGTTAAGAAAGCGGTGGTACATATACATAATGGAGTATTACTCAGCCATTAAAAAGAATGCATTTGAATCAGTTCTAATGAGGTGGATGAAACTGGAGCCTATTATACAGAGTGAAGTAAGTCAGAAAGGAAAACACCGATACAGTATACTAAACGCATATGAAAGATGGTAACGATAACTCTGTATGAGAGACAGCAAAAGAGACACAGATGTATAGAACAGTCTTTTGGACTCTGTGGGAGAAGGCGAGGGTAGGATGATTTGAGAGAATAGCATTGAAACATGTATATTATAATCTGTGAAGCAGATCACCAGTCCAGGTTTGATGCATGAGACAGGGTGCTCAGGGCCAGTGCACTGGGATGACCCTGAGGGATGGGATGGGGAGGGAGGTGGGAGAGGGGTTTAGGATGGGGAACACATGTACTCCCATGGCGGGTTCATGTCAATGTATGGCAAAACCAATACAATATTGTAAAGTAATTAGCCTTCAATTAAATAAATTAAAAAAAATCTTAAGAATATTAAAAAAATTACCTTTTAACCTCAATAGATAAAACCTGTATAAATTTTTTAAATCCCCTCCAAACTAGTGGTTTTTGCAAGAAACAAAGCCCCAATCTGAGTATGTACTGGATACCATCTACCAACATCTGGCAGAGAAAACATTTTATCAGAAGACCTTTCTCTACCAGAAAGACCTGTATTTTAGGGCCATCCTTAGGAATGTGTTGATAGTGGATATTTTCTGAATAAGAATGTGGGCAGAAGAGGAAGTGAGGAGGCTGACAGTGATTATTTAAAGGCTGCTCTTATGCTGGGGATCTCTGTGGACTGTGTGTGGGTGCTGGAAAACAATGGGGGTGAGTCTACACCCCGTTCCTGCTTCTCAGGCCAATGGGCGGTCTGGAGGGTGAGTAATAACAGCTTGATTAACTTCACCTGTATGCTGCCAGGTTGTGATTAGCTGTCACAGGGAGTAACCACGCTCATCTGAGTGAGTCATCAAGTTGTTTTATTTCTGGAGAAGTAATGCCTTTCCTTTCCATGTGGTGAGAGTCAGGTGAGCATGAGTGTTGGGCTTTTTTAAACCAATCAGAATCTTTTTATATGGCAGGAGGCGCCAGCCTGGGTTCATCAGGAGCAAGGCATGCTAAAGTAAGCTCATTTACTTCCTTACAAGGGATTGTAGAAGAAAGGTGATAACTTTTGGTAATTATTTGTTGGTTAGTGAGACATCAGACAAAGATATGATATCCTTAAACATGAATCCAGGAAATGTGATGTGGAAAATAATATAGTGGATTATGTGGATTTGATTTTTAGCTAATTTAATAATAGAGGCCAAACATCTCTAATTAATCAATTCATATTGGCGTAGAGGGTTTTTTTTTTCCCCAGTGTGTGCAGTTTTATGCAGGATTCATGAATTATAGTTTTATAAGCTACCTCAATGAAGACAGATGACTAAAAGCTGAATGCATGGATTATAGGCTGGGTGATAGAATCAAGATCTCCATAGACTACATGATAGTCTTTCAAAAGATAAAATGTCTACACTTACATTTTAAAGAATTAGCCTCACAAACAGAAGTTGAGGGAGGTGTAGAACAGAACAAACTTCTTAAAAAATAAAGCAAAGATTTTGTTGATTTTAAGCTTATGCTAGTATCCAACCAGTCCATTCTAAAGGAGATCAGTCCTGGGTGTTCTTTGGAAGGACTGATGCTAAAGCTGAAACTCCAGTACTTTGGCCACCTCATGCGAAGAGTTGACTCACTGAAAAATAGTTTGATGCTGGGAGGGATTAGGGGCAGGAGGAGAAGGGGGCAACAGAGGATGAGATGGCTGGATGGCATCACTGACTTGATGGACATGAATTTGAATGAACTTCAGGAGTTGGTGATGGACAAGGAGGCCTGGCGTGCTGCAATTCATGGAGTCGCAAAGAGTCAGACACGACTGAGTGACTGAACTGAACTGACCTAATAGTTTGCTGCTGCTGCTAAGTTGCTTCAGTCATGTCCGACTCTGTGTGACCCCATAGATGGCAGCCCACCAGGCTCCCCAGTCCCTGGGATTCTCCAGGCAAGAACACTGGAGTGGGTTGCCATTTCCTTCTCCAATGCATGAAAGTAAAATGTCAAAGTGAAGTCGCTCAGTGTGTCCGACTCTTCGAGACCCCATGGAATGCAGCCCACCAGGCTCCTCTGCCTATGGGATTTTCCAGGCAAGCAAAATGAATTACTAGATTGTGTTATTAAAATTATAACAAAAGAGGAATGGAGGCCAGTCTTTCTGTAATGATCAGAACATATTCATGCTTATTTATTACTATGGCTCAGGTCATCATTCTAGAAATTATGGGAATCTAAAAATGTTTTAGAGATAAGCCTGTTTTTTAATAACCATAGCAGAAGATAGGAATTGAGGTATCATAAGAGAGGTAAAACTCCAGTACTTTGGCCACCTCATGCGAAGAGTTGACTCATTGGAAAAGACTCTGATGCTGGGAGGGATTGTGGGCAGGAGGAGAAGGGGACACCAGAGGATGAGATGGCTGGATGGCATCACCAACTCGATGGATGTGAGTCTGGGTGGACTCCGGGAGTTGGTGATGGACAGGGAGGCCTGGCATGCTGCGATTCATGGGGTCACAAAGAATTGGACACGACTGAGCGACTGAACTGAACTGAACTGAACTGAAGAGAGGTAAAGGTATAGGTGAATTCAGAGAAGCCAGGGATTATTTCTAGGAGTAGAAATTAAGAAACACTCATTGAGGAGAAGGCAGGCATATTAATAGCTGGAGGAGAGAACACGGTCACATCTCTGGTGTCTGAGTCTTATGGGGGGTAGCCATCAGATACATGGCACATGACTACAAAGGAGCAGCCTGAAGTGTCAGAAACAAAAGGAAACTGATCGGAAATCCCAAGTGTAGAAACAGTGGAGAGAGTAGGTGAGTTGGGCTGAGTTTGTCAACGACAATAGTTTAAAAGAAGATTGGAAAGGTGAATTGGAGCCAGATATTTGTGCCTTGTTAATATCAATGGGAAGCAGCCACAAGTCTTCAAAGAGGTCATTGCCCCTCAAACAAGGACTGAATATCCCAGCTTTGTCTCTGCTCTCTGACTATCGCATTCTAACTCTGGATTATTATTCTCCAGATCATGCCACTGGGGGTTCTATACCTTCTGTCTGTATTCTAGCCAAAACCAACCCAAATCCATCTGTGTGTTATTAATATTTGTAACAGCTACAGTTCATGCAGAATGTGTTTGCATTTTACAGAAGTGATTTGAACAACTAATCAACCATAAAGGGAAGATAGAGTAGAAGGAAAGAGATTGAGGCAGAGAAAGAGGCAATGAAAGTTAGACTTAAAGTTGTACTTATAGGACTATAGAGGAGGGAACACTTTTAAGAGATACACATAATTACCTCTGGAGCAGGATCTTACTTACAACCCACTCCAGTATTCTTGCCTGGAAAATTCCACAGACAGAGGAGCCTGGTGGGCTACAGTGCATGGGGTCGCAGAGTCAGACACAGCTTAGTGGCTGAGTACACAAGAATGATCACCATCTCCACAATAAATTAACTCCATCAGTCAAAGTGGAAAATAATTAGAAGGTTAAAATTTGAAAAGGAAGAAGCAGAACGCTCCCCCCACCACCCCGAGCCCCCCAGCCACACTATGTAGCCTGCAGGATCTTAGTTCCCTGACCAGAATCAAACCATGCCCTTGGCAATGGAAGCACCTAGTTTTAACCAGGGGATTATTTTCAGATTATATGACAGTTTACCTGAAAAAAAAAAACCCCTAAAATTGAAAGCAAAATGAAACAAATTAATCTAAACTGTACATCAAGTTGGTGATACAGCCATAAAGAAAAAGGGACTATTTCAACTGTCTTTAGAACAAGGACTCTGACTACCTATCCTTAGTGAGATACACCATAATACTGAAAAATAGGGCAAAGTAATCTTGCACTTTACTGAGTAATAACTATGGTATTGCTTCTGATGTCATAGTTTTGAAACTAGCTCATGTGTATCACAGGGCAAAACAAAAAAGTTATATTTACATTATTAGGAACCAGTATTTTCAGTGTGAGAAGAGAGATAAATATGAATCCAAAGAAATTTTTAAAAGCCCGTGTCATTCTCATCAAACTAGATAGGGAACTTCATCAATTTGCTAAGGCACACACCCAAACCACAGTCAGTGTGACTTCAATGGTGAACTATTTAACATTTCTCCCGTAAGCTGGGGACAAGACAATAATATGTATTTTTACCACTTCTATTCACATTGTACTGAAGATCCAGTACTAGAAATTGTACTAGAGATATTGTCAGTGCAATAAAACAATAAAAAGAAAGACAAGGCATTCAGTTGGAAACGTGAACATGAAAGTCGCTCTGTGGTGTCTGACTCTTTGCGACCCCATGGACTATACAGTCCATGGAATTCTCCAGGCCAGAATACTGGAGTGGGTAGCCTTTCTCTTCTCCAGGGGATCTTCCCAACCCAGGAATCAAACCCAGGAAGAAGTAAAACTCTCTTTGCTCATAGAAAATCCAGTTGAGTCCACAGATAAATAATAAGTTTGAATTTAGCAAAGGTATCTGGATATATGGTCAACAGGAAAAAAATATTTTTATGTATTAGCAACAATCAACTAGAAAATAAAAATGTTAAAACTACCATTTATGACAGTACAAGGTAGTAGATACTTAGGAATGACAAAGATATGCAAACTTCTACATTGAAAACTACAAAATATTGTCAAGAGAAATGAAGGAAGACCTAATTAGAGAGAGACACCTTTTCAAGGATTGGAAAACTCGGTATTGTTAGGTGACGATTCTCCTCAGATTTATCTATGAGATTTAATGCAATTACATAAACAATCAACAGGGTTTTTATAGAAATTCACAAGTGATTTTAAAAATTTATAAGAAAAAAGCAAAATATCTAAAATAGTCTTGAAGAAGAATGGATTTGCAAGACTAACTTGCCAGACATCAAGAATTAATCTAAAATCTTGTTTACAAGAGTAAGTCTATGTGCTACTGGCACAAAGACAGACAAATAGATCAATGAAACAGAATAGAGAGTCTGGAAATAGAACCATGTACATGTGTTTTCTTGATTTACAGCAAAGTCACCAGTGCAATCCAGTGGGAAAAGAATGAATGTCACTGGGACAATTTAATGTTTACATGGAATAAAAAGACCCTAGTAACAGACTCTTCATTATAATGTACTCAAAAAGCAACTTGAGATTAAATCATATATATAAATGTGAGAGGTAAAACTAGAAGAACACAGAAGATAGTATATTCATGACCTTAGGGTAGACAATTCATAATTAGGACACCAGTGAGTTAACCATAAAAAAGAAAAGTTGACAGATCAGCCTTCATCAAGATTAAAAGCTTCTGTTCATCAAAAGCACCATTTAGATAGGGAAATAAAATCATATATCTGCAAAGAGAATTATACTAGAATATTTATGGCAGTTTTACTCATAACAGCCCCAAATGGGAATGGCTCAAATGTCCATCCACAGAAGAATGGATAGACAAACCACGTGTGTATTCACTTGGATAATTCTTTCAACTTTTTGGGCAGAAAAATACAGGAAAAAAACAAACACAATAGGGTACTAAACATGCTTTTTTTTTTTAAATCTCATGAAGTTTTTTTTTTTTTAATTTTTAATTTTTTTTTCCATCTCAGGTGTACATGAGTTCCCAATTTTGAACCGCCCCCCCCCACCTCCCACCCCATATCAACTCTCTGGATCATCCCCGTGCGCCAGTCCCAAGCATCCTGTATCCTGTATTGAATATAGACTGACGATTTGTTTCTTACGATAGTATACACGTTTCAGTGCCATTCTCCCAAATCTTCCCACCCTCTCCCTCTCCCTCAAAGTCCAAAAGTCCATTCTGTACATCTGTGTCTCTTTTGCTGTCTCACACACAGTAAACATGCTTTTGAATTATTCCTGGATATTTAGATCTGGAATGAATTTATGAACTGGCAAGGACACATATCACATTATATAAAATCATTTCTATTTTATCTTTTATATATAGCATGCCTGAGAATTTTTAAAATGAGTATACATATTTTAATAAATCATGAATTTTGCTTTATCATATGGTATAAAAAAAAAAGCATACGTATATCCTGTTACTACAGCTACACCTACGTTCTATCCCATACAAACATAGCATTTTCAGTGAGGTTTTTGGAGTATATGTGGAATTGTCTGACTTTTTCATAATTGCTCTTTGAGTTCATCTTACCAAATAAGATACTTATTTGAAAGACTTGGGAAATACAGAAACAACTGTCATCATCAGCGAGTGGGATGTATTATTTCTTTGCTATTTAAGTTGGAAATTTCTTACATTGCTAAAACTACTTCTAGAATTTGTTTAACATAAGAACACAGGCAGTATAATTCACAGAAGTAAATGTGCAGTGATTTGAAATATTTAAAAATGCATTGCATGGCTTTCCAATATGAAATATATAAAGAAAAAAATTTTTAAAAAGGAAGATAAGGATAAGAACTGACTGTGGGAGACAAGGCAATGACACCAGTCAGAGAAAGCACAGCGCTTTAAGCTTGAGTGAATGCGTGCACACCGAACAGACAGGGCTCGGAATGCTAGCTTGGTCCACAGGCTCCTCTAAGAGGTTCCTTCCCTGAACCATCACAGAGGGGAGCAGCCCCGGCTGGGGCCCCTGCCTTAGCACTGCAGTAGGTTGTCCCAGGGGAATTGCAGTGATTTTTCTGGACCCATCAGATGTCTCGTGGGGAGATCGGAACATTTCAAGAGATAGCCAAGCAGTTGGCAAATTGTGGAAGCTAAACTCACACAAGAGAAAACAACACGCAGATGCCACGAAGAAGCGGAAGACATAAGTAATCAAAGCCGTCAATGAGAAGATGTCAGGAGCGCTGGCAAGGATAGTGGGTATCGGCTGACCGGAGTGCGAAGCAGAAACAGGTTCTAGTTGTGTAGATGATGCTCAGATAGTGCTTACAGCTTGCCAGAGAACTGTCCTGAGTACTTGTATATCAACTCACCTAATCCTGAATTTAAGATACTATTACTCTCATTTTCACTATTATACTATTTCATCTCTTTTTTCAGATGAGAAACCGAGGCAGGAAAGCATTAAGTATCTTGGCAGTCTGGTTCCAGGGGCCCTCCTTTTAGCTATTACACTGTTCTGCCCCACCACATGTTCCCACCAGGATGGGGGAGGTGGGGGTGGTGGAAGGCAGTGCTGCTGCAGAGGCAACCTGTGCCCTGTGGCATGGAGGGTTCAGGGCCAGCTCTAGAGCTGTTTCTGCATTTTCTCCCATGAGGTCTACCTGTGTGACTTCTCTGAGTTTTTTATGAAGTCTAGCTGGAGGCCGGGGAGAAGACAATGGCACCCCATTCCAGTACTCTTGCCTGGAAGATCCCATGGAAGGAGGAGCCTGGTAGGCTGCAGTCCCTGGGGTCGCTGAGGGTCGGACACGACTGAGCGACTTCAATTTTACTTTTCACTTTCACTCTTCACTTTCATGCATTGGAGAAGGAAATGGCAACCCACTCCAGTGTTCTTACCTGGAGAATCCCAGGGACCGGGGAGCCTGGTGGGCTGCTGTCTATGGGGTCGCAGAGAGTCGGACACACTGATGTGATTTAGCAGCTGGAGGCCTGAGGGTTTTATAACACATCAGGATAGAGGAGAAAGAATGGCCTCCAGGAGGGAGAGAGTTACCGTGAGAGTCAAGACTTGAAGAGCAAGCAGGGACCACATCAGAAAGGGCCTTATAAGCCATGTTAAGGTGTTTGAACTTGATCCCCCAAACAAAAGGTGTCATTGAGGTGTTGTCAGTAGGGAAGGTGGGGAAAGAATGATGATGAGATTTGCATTTTTAGCAAGATTCTCCTGCCTAACTTTGTGGAGGAGGGAGTTGGGAGAAGCCAGAGTGTGAGAGGCTGATGCGGTCTTCTAGGTGAGGGGTGATGAAAGCCTGAATTAGGGAGACTGGCAGTAGGGATAAAGAGGTGTGGGCCAATTCAAGAGATATTTAAGTGGGAGCTTTCAGGACTTGGTGATTTATTAGGTGTGAGGGATAGGGAGAGGAAAAGCTGAGAACGATAACCTGGGAAGTTGGGTAGATGACAGTGCCATTCACGGAGATGGAAAACATAGCAGGAGAGAGTCTGTCAGGCAGGGCGGGCTTCAGGGGCACATGAACTGCGCGGTCAAACGGCTCTGCTCAGAAGGGACGTGCAACTGGCTCAATGATCCTCTGCTGGTGCTCTAAGTAATATTGAATAAGGAATTTGGCACTTTGGATTTGCACTAGGCCCAGGGAAGAATCCAGCGAAAAAAGAGGCAAATTCACATGAGAGAGCCCATAATGGATGGGGCAAAGTTTGGAGGGCAAGAAACAATTCAAACCAAGGACACAATTGAAAGACTTACTTTTAGAAAATAGGCAGGGTGTTTCTTTGGGACAATAGGAGAGAATAATTTATTACATAAAGACATTTGGAGGTGACAGAGGAAAACTTGATGGAGTTTTCAGATGGTTTCCACATTCACAGTAAAACATGAAGTGAGATGATTCAAAGAGAGTGAAAACTTGACTATTTTGTTTAGCTCTAAAAAATAAAGAATTTCTAATGAGTTCAAAAGTTTTAGTGGAATATATGGAATTATTTTTTCACTTTTCTTTACAAGGAAAAAGTTATATAATGTCTTTATACAAAAAGTTTCTCTATAAAGCAAAAAAAGCAATTAAAGAAAAATTGTACTTGTGATCTAGTGACAACATTTTGATGAATTTCCTTCTGGCCTTTTTAATACATTTTAAAAATTCTTAATATACTCAAAGTGTATGAGTAATTAATATCTTGCTTTTTTTAACCTTTTTTACATTTATGAGTCTTCTCACCCCTTCCTCCTGCCCTGTTAACCATGATGGCATATAAACTTAATATAGCAGCCATGGGAGAGGGGGCAGCATAAAGTCAATAAATAAATTTATTATAATTAGACAATAAGTCTCCACTCATTCAACACTGGTTCCAGTTTTCCAATGATATAATAACTCCAGGAAAAAAGTACTTTCATACCTATCTTCTGCTTTAAGTAAAGTTCTTCTGTTCTTCTGAGTATGGACCATTTGTCCAAAATAAATCTAATGAGTAGAATTGCTTGGTCATAAACTATAAATGGTTTCATGCTTTTGTAATATATACTGTCAATTCAAGTACAAATGAGAAATTATTTCTCTTTACCAATAATCATAATAAAAAAATATCTTTTTTGGCTTACCATCAGTTTGGCTTACCAAATTAGCCAAAAAATAATGATAATAAATGAAAATATTTACATTAGTCAGTTGTTATAAAGTTCCTTGTGAAGCAAGGTTACAGAAAATAGCAGTGACCATAAACATCTTTCTATCCTGGTTGCAGTATCTTTCAAAGTGAAAGAAAAGTGAAAGTTAGTTGCTCAGGTAGTGTCTGATTCTTTGCGACCCCATGGACTATAGCTCCCCAGGCTCCTCTGTCCATGGAATTCTCCAGGCAAGAATACTAGAGTAAGTAGCCCTTCCCTTTTTCAGGGAATCTTCCCGACCAGGGATCTAATCTAGGTCTTGTGCATTGCAGGCAATTCTTTACAGTCTGAGCCACCAGAGAAGCTCGATACATATTTCAAATATATTTCAAGGACATTGCCAAATCCAAGCCTGTTTAGCGCAGGTATTCAGGATTTTCCCTTCTGGAAAGAGGTGGTCTACGTAAATGTTCCAAACTTGAAAACAGTGGAAATGAGCAGCCTTCACCGGGCTATGATCATCCTAAGTTAGCAAACATGACATTATATTGGAAATTCTATGTTTAGAATTAACATACAGAAATTTAGTTATTCATCAAATATAATGAACAAGCAAGAAAATTTTTCTTTCCAGATATACAACTTGACCAAATTAGATGAAATTTCTGCAACTTCAAGTTTTTTTTTTCCTGGGCTCTACATTTGTCTTTTTCATTTCTTAATCAAACATAAAGTATTCAGGGTATACAAACATTAAATATATTTACAAAAATTTAAATTAGTGTTATAAAGTAAAAACATTTATTTATTTTACAGGTATTATTTTATGTAAAATTATTTTATATTTTTCATATGTAAAAATGATGGTTAGTTTTATGTATCAGCTTGGCTCAGTTATTGTAGACAGTTATTCAACCATACTAATCTAGGTGTTACTATGGAGGTATTTTGTAGATGTGGTTAACACCTACAATTAGTTGGCTTTAAGATTACCTTCAACAATGTGAGTGGGTCTCATTCAATTAATTGAAAGGCCTTAAGAGGAAAACCTGAGATTTCATAGTTAAGAAATTCTGCCTCAAGTCTGCAGCTTCATTTCTGCCCCAGAGTTTAGTCTTGGTGGCCTGCCCTTTGGATTTCAGACTCGACAGCCTTAACAATCACATGAACCCATTCCTTGAAATAAGTCTCTCTGTCACTTGGACCTTGACTAATACATCATGTTTTTAATGTAAGATATTTTTTCTTCTAAAGTATTCAATATTACTTATTAAAAGTACAAAGCCCAGTACAAATCATAATTCTAAATATAAAAAATTTAAACTCAAAGTATTTAAATAAGATTGTATTTTATTAATTCAACATTTAATTAAGTCTTATTAAGTAAGTTTATAAAAATAAAGCCATTCCAGCACTCAGTGTCTGTCTAATTGCACTGTGAAGAATTACTGTTATTCTTCATGCTTACTACATTCAGATCTATTGCATCAGTAAGGTTCAGTTAGGAAAACAGAAATTACAGCAAGAACTTAAGGAGTTGGTAAACAGGTATCCTCGAACTAAAATACTGAAAAAGAGTCCTGAAAGTAACATTGGCTTTCCAGGTGGCGCTAGTGGTAAAGAACCCTCTTGCCAGTGCAGGAGATGTAAAGAGACAGGGGGTTCAATCCCCGGGTCAGGAAGATCCCCTGGAGGAGGGCATGGCAACCCACTCCAGTATTCTTGCCTGGAGAATTCCATGGACAGAGGAACCTGGTGGGCTACAGTCCCTCTGGTCTCAAAGAGTTGGACACAACTGAAGCTGCTTAGCACACATACAAAATAACATGAAGATGGTAGCTGCAGAAGCCACCAGCCTGGGACTCGGAAAGCAGAGGAGAAACTAAAGCTCGGAGGAGGGCACTGGATAGCTAAAGTGCAGACTTGGAACAGGGAGTCTTGTCTGGCCAGTAGATGTGATGCTTGGTCTGGGACTGCCACAATAAGCAGGATATGAACCAGCTGTCGCCGCCACATTGAAGGGCTGTTGTGGAGATGATGCTGCCAGGAATATCCAACAAACAGAAAAAGGAGCAAGTCCCTGCCTTCTCTGGCCTTGCCGTCTAGCTGCAGTCTTCCCTATTGGCAGAAACTAGGAGTATCGCTTGCAGAATCCCGGAAAGAGCCACACACAGCAAAATCTGAGAGGTGGTTTGGGATCTGAGAGATGGTATAAATCAAAAAGTAAAACAAACTTGTTTAGTATTACAAAAATTTCCTCTGCCATCATATGTGACTGTTGTGAATATAAGATTGTTAGTCTCCTAGAGCCATGAATTGGAACACAAAAACAGGAAGGTGTGGCACTATTGGGAAATATTTCATGATGGAAGAATTTATTGCCTTCAAGCTGAGACAGATTTGACAAGGTAACAAATTTGTCTTTTTTCTAACCTAAGAACTTGGGCTGCTCAGATCTGCCCTGAATTCCAGAGATACTGGCCTTCAGTGTCGGCAGCAGAGCAACCCGCAAATCTTCACGGCATTTTGACACAGCTGCCTTTTGCTGTGAGGAGAGAGGGTTAGCCAGGGGAAGCAGTATTCCCCTGGGGTCTGGACAGGAGCCCATGTTTAGGGTTAGAGGTTGTGCTGGGCCAGTGCTAATGGTCAGATGACAAGTGGCGGGCCTGTGCTCTGATATTTGTGTGTGTGTTTATGATATGCAGGGTTTGTGGTGCGCAAAGCAAGGCTAAAGCATGAAGCCCAGGGCAGAGGTACTGCTTGTCCAGATCTCAGAGTACTATTACTCAAGAGCGTCATCAACCTTGAGATGATCATACTAAGTGAAGTAGGTCAGAGAAAGACGAGTATCATATGACATAACTTATATGTGGAAACTAAAATATAGTGCAAATGAATGGGGAACATGGGTATACCTGTGGCAGATTCATGTTGGTGTATGACAAAACCAATACAATATTGTAAAGTAATTAACCTCCAGTTGAAATAAATAAATTTATATTAAAAAAAAACAAACTGAAATAGTCTCACAGACATAGAAAACAAATTTATAGTTGCAAAGGGGGAGAATGGGTGGAGTTAAATTAGGAGTTTGGGATTAGCAGATACAAACTACTATATATAAAATAAAAAAGCAAGGTTCTATTGCATAGAACAAGGAACTATATTCAATAGCTGTAATATAAAAGAATATGAAAAAAATTAAAAATTATTAATGCTGTGTCCATCTTAATGTAGTGATATATCAATGCCATGATTTATTTAAGTAATTCTCCATTGGTAGACATATTTTTCTATTATAAAAGCCCTCATTAACACCTGTACTTCTATTTTTGTAAACTTGTACTATTATTTCCTTGGATTATATTTTTTAGAAATAGACCTGTTAAGTAAAAGACCATGTATGTATTTAAGAATATAAATATGCATTGCTGAACTGCCCTTAAGAAAGGTGATGCCACATGGTCAATTCTGCTCTGTACTGTCTCCTTTATGGGTTTTAATCCCATTATCTCAGTTTCATCTCAACCACCTTCATTTTTCTTTCATTCTGTCGTCTTTCCATCTCGATCTGAACTGTGCTTTTCTGAATCTGTTTTAAAGAGGCCAATTACTCTGCATTCTTCTGAGGAGGCAAGCTTTCCAAAACTTTGTTTTCTGATTCCTGCAGGAAATCTTTTCAGGGACCTGTGAGTTGTCTGAATCTGATGCCCCTTTTCTTGTTTTGGTCTCTTTTCACAGGCTGGGCTTTATTTTTTGTGACTTATTCTCCATATCCTCTGGAGAAGTGAGATCTATCAGAGATCACACTTGAGTGTGCCTTTTGCCCCCAGCACTGCTCTCTCTCATCTAGGGTGCTGGTAGAATCGACAGATCAAATCTACAGAGAGTGGCTGGTGATAACCCTGCTCCTGGCCCAGTTCAATAGACTTCCATCACATGTCTCCTCCTGGAATGGGAGGGAATCTGCTGTGCCGGTTCAGTGATGCTCTCACACTCTGAGCAGGTGTAGTTCATAAAAGGGTACACTCTCCAGCATGCACATCTCAAGGGCCCTTGCTTTCTCTATAGGACTCTACCTGGGGGGCAGTCACATCACAACATAGCTGAGTATGGTATAGCCAGGTATCTCCTGGCTCTCTAGGTATTATTATGATTCAAATGTAAAGACATTTGCATTAACAAATGCCATAAATGACGTGCCTCTATCGATATAAGGAAGGTGCTAGGGTTCACAATGTCCACTGTGACTTGGCATTCCGTTTGTCTGAATTCTAGTATCTTCTGGAGTTCTAAACACTTGGCCAGCATTGCCTGCAGTCTTCTGAACAACCTCCCAAGGCAAGTAGGAGGCAGGTGTTGTTGTCCGTGAACTTCACAGGTTAACAAAGGCACAGAGGGGCCCAGTGACTCATATGCCCAGTTGGTGGGTGTCTGTGGTTCCCTTGCTTCCTCTCCAGTGGGTTTCCCTGTGGCAGTTTGCTGCCAGCCTGCCCATCCCCTGAGGTTAGTTGGGCTGTGGTGGAAGGTCAGTTTGGATGAGTCATTCAAACATTTGAAGTGCCTTGCTGCTGCTTGGAAAGTGCCCTTAAAGCAGGCTGCCCTGCTGAGCATTTGAGGTGTGGTGCTGAATAAAACTGCATGCCACCCAGCCCGCCCAAAAGCCCTGTGTCATGTGTTTATCACACAGACTTCATAAGTCTTAAACCACTTCATCCTCAACAACAGCTTGGTATGAAGTGCTTCTAATAATAGCAGCAGCAGATGAGCAGACACAATACCTGTCATCCTGAGGTGCTTCGGGAAACTGTGCACAGCTGTTTCTGTGTCTGGTCATCACTTTAACCACGTATCTGGAAGCAGATGCTCCTGGTGCAGTAGCCAGAAGTATTTGGTATCTGGGAGGTCTTGCGGCTATACCTAAGGGGTTCAGTAGAGACTATAACTAGGTTTAGCTGATCTCATTATGCACGTCACCTGTCATGAACTTGCATTCCTGGGAGAATGGAAACCAGCATTTACTAAGCAAGTTTTAAGAATCTTTTGGTTTCCATGGAATGTAGAACTATAATGGGTCCAGCAGGTGCAGAGGAGAGCCAGCTGTGAAAGGGCAGATAGGTCAGGTAGCCTAAGGGCTAAGTTTAGTAACTCCCCAAACCGTCATTTGTTGGATCTATAGAAATGGAAGCTGGTGGGGGAGAGATAAAGAGGAAGGGAGGGAGGAAGAGAGAGAGAATCTCCTTGTTTCTTTTTCAGAGAAGGGGGGATTTAAATTATTGATTGGAGAGATCATGAGACTGGTGGGTTCCCAGCAAGTGAGGAGAGTAAACAACACAATTCACTGGCAGATAAAAATGAGGCTGAACTGACATGGAATCCAGGAGGATTCTGAGGTACATTAGCCCTTCTTATTCCAGGAATGAGATAGGGTCTTTTGCCCAGGACTGCACTTTAAGTAGAAGAGTCTGAGATACAAGTAATGGGGGCTAGAGAAGAAAGATGATGATGGGGAAGAAGAGAAAATGTGAGATGAACTAGTTGCTTCAAGTTTCTGAAATGGAAACATATATAACATATAGAAACAAATGTAAACATGTATAACAGGAAAACATCTATGACTCTTCCAGGAAAAAATATTAAAATTTTTTAAAAATTTTATTTTGGGTGCGTTGGGTCTTCCTTAGGGCTTCCTCGATGCTTCAATTGTAAAGAATCCACCTGCAAAGCAGGAGTTTGATCCTTGGATCAGGAAGAAATCTTGGAGGAGGAAATCGGCAACCCACTCTGGTATTCTTGCCTGGCAGTTCCTTGGACAGGGGGGCTTTGTGAGCTACAGTCCATGAGGTTGCAGAGTTGGACATGACTGAGCAGGAGAAGCAAAGGCAGCAGGGTCTTTGCTCTGCGAGCAGGCTTTCTCTAGTTTTGATGAGTGAGGGACTACTCTAGTTGCGATATGTGGAGATGACTTCTCTTGTTACTGAGCCTGGGCTCTAGGGCATACGGGCTTCAGTACTTGTGGCCCAGAAGAAACTCTCAATTCCATGATTTCATGCCATGAATAAATCCACCTAGTCATTCATTTNTCATTCAATTAATTGAAAGGCCTTAAGAGGAAAACCTGAGATTTCATAGTTAAGAAATTCTGCCTCAAGTCTGCAGCTTCATTTCTGCCCCAGAGTTTAGTCTTGGTGGCCTGCCCTTTGGATTTCAGACTCGACA
The DNA here is from genome assembly GCA_006410615.1 of Neotragus moschatus. Classification (NCBI taxonomy): domain Eukaryota; kingdom Metazoa; phylum Chordata; class Mammalia; order Artiodactyla; family Bovidae; genus Neotragus; species Neotragus moschatus. Next base: position 3,412,907 of record SJYA01002726.1, read on the forward strand.
GCCTTAACAATCACATGAACCCATTCCTTGAAATAAGTCTCTCTGTCACTTGGACCTTGACTAATACATCATGTTTTTAATGTAAGATATTTTTTCTTCTAAAGTATTCAATATTACTTATTAAAAGTACAAAGCCCAGTACAAATCATAATTCTAAATATAAAAAATTTAAACTCAAAGTATTTAAATAAGATTGTATTTTATTAATTCAACATTTAATTAAGTCTTATTAAGTAAGTTTATAAAAATAAAGCCATTCCAGCACTCAGTGTCTGTCTAATTGCACTGTGAAGAATTACTGTTATTCTTCATGCTTACTACATTCAGATCTATTGCATCAGTAAGGTTCAGTTAGGAAAACAGAAATTACAGCAAGAACTTAAGGAGTTGGTAAACAGGTATCCTCGAACTAAAATACTGAAAAAGAGTCCTGAAAGTAACATTGGCTTTCCAGGTGGCGCTAGTGGTAAAGAACCCTCTTGCCAGTGCAGGAGATGTAAAGAGACAGGGGGTTCAATCCCCGGGTCAGGAAGATCCCCTGGAGGAGGGCATGGCAACCCACTCCAGTATTCTTGCCTGGAGAATTCCATGGACAGAGGAACCTGGTGGGCTACAGTCCCTCTGGTCTCAAAGAGTTGGACACAACTGAAGCTGCTTAGCACACATACAAAATAACATGAAGATGGTAGCTGCAGAAGCCACCAGCCTGGGACTCGGAAAGCAGAGGAGAAACTAAAGCTCGGAGGAGGGCACTGGATAGCTAAAGTGCAGACTTGGAACAGGGAGTCTTGTCTGGCCAGTAGATGTGATGCTTGGTCTGGGACTGCCACAATAAGCAGGATATGAACCAGCTGTCGCCGCCACATTGAAGGGCTGTTGTGGAGATGATGCTGCCAGGAATATCCAACAAACAGAAAAAGGAGCAAGTCCCTGCCTTCTCTGGCCTTGCCGTCTAGCTGCAGTCTTCCCTATTGGCAGAAACTAGGAGTATCGCTTGCAGAATCCCGGAAAGAGCCACACACAGCAAAATCTGAGAGGTGGTTTGGGATCTGAGAGATGGTATAAATCAAAAAGTAAAACAAACTTGTTTAGTATTACAAAAATTTCCTCTGCCATCATATGTGACTGTTGTGAATATAAGATTGTTAGTCTCCTAGAGCCATGAATTGGAACACAAAAACAGGAAGGTGTGGCACTATTGGGAAATATTTCATGATGGAAGAATTTATTGCCTTCAAGCTGAGACAGATTTGACAAGGTAACAAATTTGTCTTTTTTCTAACCTAAGAACTTGGGCTGCTCAGATCTGCCCTGAATTCCAGAGATACTGGCCTTCAGTGTCGGCAGCAGAGCAACCCGCAAATCTTCACGGCATTTTGACACAGCTGCCTTTTGCTGTGAGGAGAGAGGGTTAGCCAGGGGAAGCAGTATTCCCCTGGGGTCTGGACAGGAGCCCATGTTTAGGGTTAGAGGTTGTGCTGGGCCAGTGCTAATGGTCAGATGACAAGTGGCGGGCCTGTGCTCTGATATTTGTGTGTGTGTTTATGATATGCAGGGTTTGTGGTGCGCAAAGCAAGGCTAAAGCATGAAGCCCAGGGCAGAGGTACTGCTTGTCCAGATCTCAGAGTACTATTACTCAAGAGCGTCATCAACCTTGAGATGATCATACTAAGTGAAGTAGGTCAGAGAAAGACGAGTATCATATGACATAACTTATATGTGGAAACTAAAATATAGTGCAAATGAATGGGGAACATGGGTATACCTGTGGCAGATTCATGTTGGTGTATGACAAAACCAATACAATATTGTAAAGTAATTAACCTCCAGTTGAAATAAATAAATTTATATTAAAAAAAAACAAACTGAAATAGTCTCACAGACATAGAAAACAAATTTATAGTTGCAAAGGGGGAGAATGGGTGGAGTTAAATTAGGAGTTTGGGATTAGCAGATACAAACTACTATATATAAAATAAAAAAGCAAGGTTCTATTGCATAGAACAAGGAACTATATTCAATAGCTGTAATATAAAAGAATATGAAAAAAATTAAAAATTATTAATGCTGTGTCCATCTTAATGTAGTGATATATCAATGCCATGATTTATTTAAGTAATTCTCCATTGGTAGACATATTTTTCTATTATAAAAGCCCTCATTAACACCTGTACTTCTATTTTTGTAAACTTGTACTATTATTTCCTTGGATTATATTTTTTAGAAATAGACCTGTTAAGTAAAAGACCATGTATGTATTTAAGAATATAAATATGCATTGCTGAACTGCCCTTAAGAAAGGTGATGCCACATGGTCAATTCTGCTCTGTACTGTCTCCTTTATGGGTTTTAATCCCATTATCTCAGTTTCATCTCAACCACCTTCATTTTTCTTTCATTCTGTCGTCTTTCCATCTCGATCTGAACTGTGCTTTTCTGAATCTGTTTTAAAGAGGCCAATTACTCTGCATTCTTCTGAGGAGGCAAGCTTTCCAAAACTTTGTTTTCTGATTCCTGCAGGAAATCTTTTCAGGGACCTGTGAGTTGTCTGAATCTGATGCCCCTTTTCTTGTTTTGGTCTCTTTTCACAGGCTGGGCTTTATTTTTTGTGACTTATTCTCCATATCCTCTGGAGAAGTGAGATCTATCAGAGATCACACTTGAGTGTGCCTTTTGCCCCCAGCACTGCTCTCTCTCATCTAGGGTGCTGGTAGAATCGACAGATCAAATCTACAGAGAGTGGCTGGTGATAACCCTGCTCCTGGCCCAGTTCAATAGACTTCCATCACATGTCTCCTCCTGGAATGGGAGGGAATCTGCTGTGCCGGTTCAGTGATGCTCTCACACTCTGAGCAGGTGTAGTTCATAAAAGGGTACACTCTCCAGCATGCACATCTCAAGGGCCCTTGCTTTCTCTATAGGACTCTACCTGGGGGGCAGTCACATCACAACATAGCTGAGTATGGTATAGCCAGGTATCTCCTGGCTCTCTAGGTATTATTATGATTCAAATGTAAAGACATTTGCATTAACAAATGCCATAAATGACGTGCCTCTATCGATATAAGGAAGGTGCTAGGGTTCACAATGTCCACTGTGACTTGGCATTCCGTTTGTCTGAATTCTAGTATCTTCTGGAGTTCTAAACACTTGGCCAGCATTGCCTGCAGTCTTCTGAACAACCTCCCAAGGCAAGTAGGAGGCAGGTGTTGTTGTCCGTGAACTTCACAGGTTAACAAAGGCACAGAGGGGCCCAGTGACTCATATGCCCAGTTGGTGGGTGTCTGTGGTTCCCTTGCTTCCTCTCCAGTGGGTTTCCCTGTGGCAGTTTGCTGCCAGCCTGCCCATCCCCTGAGGTTAGTTGGGCTGTGGTGGAAGGTCAGTTTGGATGAGTCATTCAAACATTTGAAGTGCCTTGCTGCTGCTTGGAAAGTGCCCTTAAAGCAGGCTGCCCTGCTGAGCATTTGAGGTGTGGTGCTGAATAAAACTGCATGCCACCCAGCCCGCCCAAAAGCCCTGTGTCATGTGTTTATCACACAGACTTCATAAGTCTTAAACCACTTCATCCTCAACAACAGCTTGGTATGAAGTGCTTCTAATAATAGCAGCAGCAGATGAGCAGACACAATACCTGTCATCCTGAGGTGCTTCGGGAAACTGTGCACAGCTGTTTCTGTGTCTGGTCATCACTTTAACCACGTATCTGGAAGCAGATGCTCCTGGTGCAGTAGCCAGAAGTATTTGGTATCTGGGAGGTCTTGCGGCTATACCTAAGGGGTTCAGTAGAGACTATAACTAGGTTTAGCTGATCTCATTATGCACGTCACCTGTCATGAACTTGCATTCCTGGGAGAATGGAAACCAGCATTTACTAAGCAAGTTTTAAGAATCTTTTGGTTTCCATGGAATGTAGAACTATAATGGGTCCAGCAGGTGCAGAGGAGAGCCAGCTGTGAAAGGGCAGATAGGTCAGGTAGCCTAAGGGCTAAGTTTAGTAACTCCCCAAACCGTCATTTGTTGGATCTATAGAAATGGAAGCTGGTGGGGGAGAGATAAAGAGGAAGGGAGGGAGGAAGAGAGAGAGAATCTCCTTGTTTCTTTTTCAGAGAAGGGGGGATTTAAATTATTGATTGGAGAGATCATGAGACTGGTGGGTTCCCAGCAAGTGAGGAGAGTAAACAACACAATTCACTGGCAGATAAAAATGAGGCTGAACTGACATGGAATCCAGGAGGATTCTGAGGTACATTAGCCCTTCTTATTCCAGGAATGAGATAGGGTCTTTTGCCCAGGACTGCACTTTAAGTAGAAGAGTCTGAGATACAAGTAATGGGGGCTAGAGAAGAAAGATGATGATGGGGAAGAAGAGAAAATGTGAGATGAACTAGTTGCTTCAAGTTTCTGAAATGGAAACATATATAACATATAGAAACAAATGTAAACATGTATAACAGGAAAACATCTATGACTCTTCCAGGAAAAAATATTAAAATTTTTTAAAAATTTTATTTTGGGTGCGTTGGGTCTTCCTTAGGGCTTCCTCGATGCTTCAATTGTAAAGAATCCACCTGCAAAGCAGGAGTTTGATCCTTGGATCAGGAAGAAATCTTGGAGGAGGAAATCGGCAACCCACTCTGGTATTCTTGCCTGGCAGTTCCTTGGACAGGGGGGCTTTGTGAGCTACAGTCCATGAGGTTGCAGAGTTGGACATGACTGAGCAGGAGAAGCAAAGGCAGCAGGGTCTTTGCTCTGCGAGCAGGCTTTCTCTAGTTTTGATGAGTGAGGGACTACTCTAGTTGCGATATGTGGAGATGACTTCTCTTGTTACTGAGCCTGGGCTCTAGGGCATACGGGCTTCAGTACTTGTGGCCCAGAAGAAACTCTCAATTCCATGATTTCATGCCATGAATAAATCCACCTAGTCATTCATTTTGATAAATGAAATTTTACTCATGGATCCAAGTCTATAAACCTTTTCCTAGTTTGAAACTATTTGGTGCGAAGATTTAACATAAACCCGTTCTTTGCAGAGACTCATTTTGATCTTTATACTATGACAACTCAATTTTTAGTCAACCACAGAAAGAGGAATAATCTTTTAAGAATGGGCCTGAAGGTAGAAAACCGCTGTAGCATTTACTGTGCAAGTCATACTTCTGGAGGGGAATATACTTAATATCAAGAGAATTACAGTGGGTAGGGAAGTATTGAGTTTCGCTTCCTTCTTCTTCAGTCATAATTTTAGAGGAGTACCACGCCAAGCCATAAAACCAGAATTACACATCAAATCATGCTCAGAGGCTTGGGTATGATTTCAGGGGTTTCTGGAGTGACAGTGAGTATTTTCATTGACCTTAAGCAGCACTGTGCATTTTTTTTTTCCCTCCAAATTTATACTGTGAAAAATCTACCCCATTCAGAAAAGTTGATGGAATAGTTGAGTGAACACGCATGTACCACTCTCTTAGATTCATCAGTGGTTAATGCTTTACCATATTTGTTTTTTCTTTCTCTGGACATTTATTAAAAATAAGTTGTAAAATGGCATTTTACTCTTAAAATATAAACATTACACTTGTTATGCCATCAGAAAGTGAGACTACTTGAACAAATAAAGTCAAGTCTTAGAAAAGTGTGGGCAAGAAGAATTGTTAGTATAACTTCTGGGGATGGAGGTTTCTAGCCCTTAGCTAATTCTCACACTAATTCTCTGATACCTGGGGCCATTTTACCCAGCATGCATAATAAATTTCATCTTGGTAGTTCTTGTTTCAACAATTTTAAAACAGACAAAGCAAATCCATTTTAATTCTGTACTTTCATGTCCATTTTCTTCATTGTTTACTTCAAAAGCATCTCTTTATTACAATGTCCTCTTACACACACTAGAAGATAGAACTTGCTTTCTCTTCTCTCTGCATGCTAAGTACTGGAGTTATTTTGCAGTATGTATTCGGGGCTATTAAGGAGAAAGTTAAGATCTTTCATTATTTTACCTGTGACTTGAATCATAATAAAATACTCACTTTCCAAGGTGAAAGATGTTAAACATTACATTAACACTTGCTGCTGATTACAAAGCATTACTGTATGACACATTATAATAATGGCTATCTTCTCCATAAAAATCATTATATTCCTTTAATGCACTCATAATATCTCTGCAGTTTTTGGCTGGTATTTTGTTCCCAACCTATCTTGTACACAAACACAGAACTTAGTGCCAGTTCATCAGTGGCTAGATTATAGAAGAGAGAAATTATTCATTAGGAAGCTACAGATGTCCTGTCTTTGTTTCAGAACACACCAGAGAATTTAATTCAAAGTTCTAAAAAATTTGACAGACAGATGGGATATGAACTTAATGAGCCAGCTACAGAACGACACTCTCTAATATGTCAGGCCTCTTTCTGGCACTTTCCTTTCTTTTTTTCAATCCCCAATTCCTCACACAGGTCAGTGTGTTGTATCCATGGCACATCTCAACAATAATGATCTAAAATTGGACATAAGACATTGGAGTTGGACAATAACGATAAAAAACAGAATAAAAGCCAGCTGTTCAAGATAAAAAGTAGTTTGACTATATATTAAGCACCTGGGAACCTGGCTCTGCATTGTGTCTTGTTTAGCCAGGCATTCTAGTCCAGTGGTTCCCAAAGTTTAGGGTGTCTAAGGACCACTGAGTATCAAAATGCTAATTCCTTAGTTCTTAGTCCTGGAGGTTCTGATTTGGCGGATCTGGAGTGAGGTCCAGGAATCTTCTCTCTATTCAGTTTTCTGGGTGATTGTGATGTGGGAACATGCTTTGACCTATACTGTTTCCAGCACCTAAGATGACAAAAGAGTGGGTCATTGCTAACCTGAACCATTCTATGTAAACTGATTTAATGCTTGTCTTCACTGGGGGCAATCCCCTCCTAGATTCAGAAAGTCAGAAGGAACAAGGGACCCATATCCTGCAACTAAGAACCACTGTCTAGGTGGCCTCTGAAATGGATACTTTATTCTTCTGTCAACCCTGAAACAAACTGATATGACAGGACACCTGCCTGATAGAACAGTTGACTCTTGAACAACACAGATTTGAACTGCATGGGTCCACTCATACACAGATTTTTTTCCAAGAGTAATACTACAATGGTGATTTAGTTGCTAAGTCATGTCCAGGTCTTGTGGCCCTATGGACTGTAGCCTGCCAGGCTCCTCTATCCATGAAATTTTCCAGGCAAGAACGCTGGAGTGGGTTGCTATTTCCTTCTCTAGGGGATCATCCTGATCCATAAATCGAACCCAGGTCTCCTGCATTGCAGGCAGATTCTTTACCAACTGGGCTACAAGGGAAGCCCAGTACTATAGTATTAGTATTGATTGGTTGAATCCATGGATATAGAACAGTGGATATAGAGGAACTGCCAATAAGAAGGGCCAGCTATAAATTATACTTAGATTTTTTTTTAACTGTGCAGAAAGTCAGCACCCCAACCCCTGCACTGTTCAACCCCTGCATTGTCAACTGTATTTAAACAACCCTATATGTGTAAATGTGTGTACCCAAAGCTCTTGGACCCAAGATTAGTCTTTTAAGGATGTACCCCACACTCTTAATACACTTTTGCTATAATGTGATAATTGCTTTCATAAAAATCACCGTGCTATGCACAATTGTGCAATAAAGTCCATAGGGCTTATGGGGAAAGATGATCTTAGGGAGACAGCACTCTAAAACTTCACTAGTGACACATTAAAAAAAGATAAGAACCTAATAAAAATGCTAGCACAATTTTGTACATGTTAAATGGTTAAGAAATGTACACATAACCTCTTTTCTGGCTGAAATCATGGAGGATATAGAAGAGAAGACTCTAGCCATGAAATTAAAAGATGCTTGCTCCTTGGAAGAAAAGCTATGACAAACCTAGCCAGTGGTTAAAAAGCAGAGACAGTACATTGCAGACAAAGGTGTGTCTAGTCAAAGCTATGGTTCTTCCAGAAGTCATGTATGGATGTGAGAGTTGGATCATAGTGAAGGCTGAGCACCAAAGGATTGATGTTTTTGAACTGTGGTGCTGGAGAAGACTCTTGAAAGTTTCTTGGACAGCAAGGAGATCAAACCCGTCAGTCCTAAAGGAAATCAACCCTGAATATTCATTGGAAGGACTGATGCTGAAGCTGAAACTCCAATACTTTGGCCACCTGATATGAAGTGCCGACTCATTGGAAAAGACCCTGATGCTGGGAAAGATTGAAGGCAGGAGAAGGGGATGACAGAGGATGAGATGGTTAGATGGCATCACTGACTTAATGGACATAAGATTGAGCAATCTCTGGGAGATAGTGAAAGATAGGGAAGCTTGGAGTGCTGCAGTCCATAGGGTCGCAAAGAGTCAAGACATGACTGAGCAACTGAACAACAACAGCAAGCAAAGAGAAGGGAAAAAGGGTTCCTGCTATGCCAGGTACCATTAAGAAAAAGCAAAGGAATTTTGCAGAATTGATGGTCACACACCTGAGAAAGAAGTTTGCCCAAAAGATGCTTCAAAATTCAAAGAGGAATCTTATCTATGAAAAAGCTAAACCCCATAATAAGGAAAATAGGTAGATGTACAGAAGTAAGATTTGGCCAAGATGACAAGAAAAGTGGGCAACTTCTGTGTATTAAAAGCTCTAGAACCTGAATGAGCGTTTGCCTTCAGGATTAGGGTATCAGCGGTGTGAGCCCAGAGATCTGAGAGGTGTTGCATCCTCTTGACCTTTGTCAGTTCATCAACGGCATTTTGTGGAGCTCAACAAGGCTCAGTTTACATGCTGAGGATTATGGAGCCATATACTGTACGGCAGGGGTCCCCAGGCTCCAGAATCTAATACCTGATGATCTGAGGTGGAGCTGATGTAATAATAATAGAAATAAAGTGCACAATAAATGTAACGCACTTGAATCATCCTAAAACTATCCCCTCACCTCCAGTCAGTGAAAAATTGTCTTCCAAGAAACCAGTCCCTAGTACCAAAAAAGGTTGGGGACCGCTGCTGTATGGGATACCTGAAATAGAAATCAGTACAAGAATTGATCTTTAAGCATGATACAGCAAGATCAACAAGGCGCTAACTGTCCCAACAGACAGCACTTTGATTGCTTGGTCTCTTGGTAAATAGGGCATGGAGAATCTGATTCATGAGACCCATACTGTTGGAAAATGCAAACATCTTCCTGGGGTTTTCCGGTTATCTTCTTCATAAGATGGAATGAAGAGAAAGCCCATGCATTGTGTAGGAGGTGGAGATGCGGGCAACAGGGGAGATTAGATCAACAGGCTTCTTTAGCAGGCTGAGCTATGGTGTCTGTCATGATTATTTTTATAATCTTGTCAGTTAGTAAACAGTGACCACTTTCAAGTTGAAAAAAAAAGGAAATCCGTAAATAATAAATAAATATGGCATTTTCTCTTAAAAAAAAGATTTGAACTTTGTTTGAGGAAGCAGACATTGGAAGGGTTGCAGCTTGTAATTCATTGTACTGTGCTTGGAAGGTAGATTATCTGAAATCAGGAAAATTCTAACACCAGATGCGGATGGGCATAACTCAACATACACAGTAAACGAAGGTAGCTGGTAGATACCTGAGGAGAGTGGGTGTGTACATTTTGTGTATTCCCAGGGGCCTCAGTTCAGCTGGATGGTTTTTTGCTTTCACCAAGTGTTTCTTGCTGGTAAGGTCTCGCATCAGTTCAGTTCAGTTCAGTCGCTGAGTCGTATCTGACTCTTTGTGACCCCATGAATTGCAGCACACCAGGCCTCCCTGTCCATCACCAACTCCCAGAGTTCACTCAAACTCATGTCCATCGAGTTGGTGATGCCATCCAGCCATCTCAACTTCTGTCATCCCCTTTTCCTCCTGCCCCCAATCCCTCTCAGCATCAGTCTTTTCCAGTGAGTCAACTCTTCGCATGAGCTGGCCAAAGTACTGGAGTTTCAGCTTTAGCATCATTCCTTCCAGAGAAATCCCAGGGCTGATCTCCTTCAGAATGGACTGGTTGGATCTCCTTGCAGTCCAAGGGACTCTCAAGAGTCTTCTCCAGCACCACAGTTCAAAAGGATCAATTCTTAAGTGCTCAACCTTCTTCACAGTCCAACTCTCACATCCATACATGACCACTGGAAAAACCATAGCCTTGACTAGATGGACGTTTGTTGGCAAAGTAATGTTTCTGCTTTTCAATATGCCATCTAGGTTGGTCATAACTTTTCCTCCAAGGAGTAAGTGTCTTTTAATTCCTGGCTGCAATCACCATCTGCAGTGATTTTGGAGCCCAAAAAAAGATCTCGCATAGGCCAAGGCAAATTTGCATTATACCCACTCATATGTTGTTTCCTAATATATCAATCACATTGGAACCAATTTATGCTTTCAAGATAGCATTATAGCAGATCTGACTGTACCTGTAAGGAATTCACGTCAAAAGTAACAGTTCAAGCTGCCTAGACCCTGAAGGTAACCAGGAAAGCAATAGTGCCTTACAAGGAGCATTGTCTAAGAGGGTTTGGGGACTGCAAATGTGAAGGTAAAGAAAGTGGTATTTCCTGCCATCCATATGGCCATGAAGGAACTCAACATCCCATAGGTGGTATCTTATTCCAATTATTATAGACTATCACTTCATGGGAACTAGATGGTGAAACAGTGGAAACAGTGTCAGACTTTATTTGTGGGGGCTCCAAAATCACTGCAGATGGTGACTATAGCCATGAAATTAAAAGACACTTACTCCTTGGAGGAAAAGTTATGACCAACCTAGATAGAACATTCAAAAGCAGAGATATTACTTTGCCGACAAAGGTCCATCTAGTCAAGGCTATGGTTTTTCCTGTGGTCACGTATGGATGTGAGAGTTGGACTGTGAAGAAGGCTGAGCACCGAAGAATTGATGCTTTTGAACTGTGGTGTTGGAGAAGACTCTTGAGAGTCCCTTGGACTGCAAGGAGATCCAACCAGTCCATCCTAAAGAAGATCAACCCTGGGATTTCTTTGGAAGGAATCAGTCGCTTAGTCGTATCCGACTCTTTGCGACCCCATGAATTGCAGCATGCCAGGCCTCCCTGTCCAACACCATCTCCCGGAGTTCACTCAGACTCACGTCCATCGAGTCTGTGATGCCATCCAGCCATCTCAACCTCTGTCATCCCCTTCTCCTCCTGCCCCCAGTCCCTCCCATCTTCAGAGTCTTTTCTATTGAGTCAACTCTTCGCATGAGGTGGCCAAAGTACTGGAGTTTCAGCTTTAGCATCATTCCTTCCAGAGAAATCCCAGGGCTGATCTCCTTCAGAATGGACTGGTTGGATCTCCTTGCAGTCCAAGGGACTCTCAAGAGTCTTCTCCAGCACCACAGTTCAAAAGCATCAATTCTTAAGTGCTCCATGGCCAGCTCATGGATCCTTTGTCATGTGACTCTGAGGCTTTCTATGTTGATTAAATGCAAAGAAAATGAACACTTTCTGACCTCTTCAAAACTCTCCTTGTGGCTCAGCAATTTTTTTTTTCATCTCAGGTTGTCTTCTTTGGTTATTTCCCGAAGTGAAAATTCCAAATTGTTATTATTCTCAATCTCTTTTTCCACCAACAGATGGAATTTATTGAGGCAGATCAAGTCTGATCTCATAAACTCTTTTATTTATTTTGTTAACAGCTTTATTGAAGTAAAATTGACATATACTAAGCTGTACATATTTAAACACAACTTGATAAGTTTTGACCTGTGTATACAGTCATGACACCATCATCGCCATCAGAATAATGAACATATCTGACACCCCCAAAGGTTTGCTTGTGCCCCTTGTAATCTCTGCCCCCCTCATTTGTCCTCCCCATGCCCAAGCAACCACTGACCTGCTGTCTTTCATTATGGGCTAGTCCATATTTTCTAGAATGTTACATAAACGAAATCATCAGTATGTATTGTTTGGTCTGACTCCTTTCACTCATTATAATTATTTTGAGATCCATCCACATTCCTTTTGTTAATAGAAAGGAGTTAAAAAAAAAAAGGAGCTTGGTGACAGTCTCTCGTATGGATATACCACAATTTGTTTATCTATTCACTTGTTAATGGACATTTGGGTGTTTATAAGTTTTTAGCTATTATATATAAAACTGCTATAAATATTTTCTTAAAAGTCTTTGTATGGACATATGTTTTCATTTCTCTTGGGCAAATACTTAGGGGTTGAAAGGGTGGCTCACATATGGTAATTGTATGTTTCGTGTTTTAGAAACCACCCGACTGTTTTCCAAAGTGGTTATGCCATTTTACATTCTTATTCACATTATATGAAAATTCCAGTTTTTCTATATCCATGTCATAACTTAGTAGGATCAGTTGCTCAGTCACGTCCAGCTCTTTGCAATCCCATGTACTGTAGCCCACCAGGCTCCTCTGCCCATGGACCGGTTGCCATTTCCTACTTTAGGGGATCTTCCTGACCCAGGAATCAAACATGTCTCTTGTATCTCCTGCATTGGGAGGCAGATTCATTACCACTGAATCTACCTGGGAAGCCCAAATATCCAATATTCACTATTAAGTATAGTGTTAGATATAAGTTGTTTGTAAAGGCACTTTCTCTTTACCTCCTAAAGACCCAGATCGCCAGATACAGTCACACTGGAGTTTAGGGCCAAAATATATGGATTTGGGGAATGACAAAATTCAGTCAATTACAGAACTGATGAGCCTTGATACCCTACCATCTCTGTCTTTGAATCAGGGTGTTTAAACTATTTACAGTTGTGATTATTAATATAGTTAGATTTAAATTTATCATCCTATTTGTTTTCCATTTTTCCCATGTGTTCTTTGTTTTATCTGAATAAGGTTTCTATTATGTAAATAAGTCTCCTTTCTCTGAATAAGCCTTTATTTTATTTTCTGATTCCAACCAACTCCTTTTATTTTTACTTATTTATTTAAAAATTTTATAGGAGTATAGTTGGTTTACAATGTTGTGGTAGTTTCTGCTGTACAGTTATATATACACATATACCTACTCTTTTTTAGACTCTTCCCCTACCCCCATATAGGTCATTACAGAGTACTGAGTAGAGTCCTCTGTGCTATATAGCTGCTAGGTCACTTCAGTCGTGTCCAACTCTGTGCGACCCCATAAACAGCAGCCCACCAGGCTCCTCTGTCCCTGGGATTCTCCAGGCAAGAATACTAGAGTGGGTTGCCATTTCCTTCTCCAGTGCATGAAAGTGAAAAGTGAAAGTGAAGTCACTCAGTCGTGCCCGACTTAGCGACCCCATGGACTGCAGCCCACCAGGCTCCTCTGTCCACGGGATTTTCCAGGCAAGAGTACTGGAGTGGGGTGCCATTGTTATTTATTTTATATTTGGCTGTGTGTGTATGTCAGTCCCAGTCTCTCAAGTTATTCCTCCCCTTCCCCTTCTCCCAGGTAACCATAAGTTTTTTCTTTAAAATAACTTACTGGTTTTTGTCCTGCTTTCAGCTATTAGGCTGAAGCTGGATTATTACTCTCTGGCCACAACCCATTCTTCATCTCAATGACATACTTATCCCCTACTAGGTCATAAGGCTGATTGGCCAATATGCTTTACCTCTAAAACTGACAGAAATCAGACAAGGATAATACTCAAACATGTTGGAATATCATTTTAATATTTTATAGAATTTGGTTATATTCACTTATCCATCTGAATTTCCCACCTGTCTTCTTCAGATACTCTCCACATTTTCTCCTCAGCCATACACCTAATTGTGCTCATATCCTTAGTTACTTTATCCTCAGGATCTCTTCCCTCCTGCTTTACATTTGATCATGCTTTTCATTTTAAATACAGGTCCTCTTTCTCAGCTCTTTGTATGATGAAATCTTACAGACACTTAAAGACTCAGTTCTTGCTACTTTCTTATCAAGTCTGACCTGACCATCTATCCAACTTCACCCACAAAGAAAAAGATTCCCTTCATTGGGTTCTCAGAATGCTTTGTAGGTGTGTCTGTTACAACAAAAACAAGCACTTTTCGCATTATATACAGTAAGTTCTCGCTTGTCTGTTTTCCCCATGAAGTGTCAAAATCTTGAGGCTACAAAAGTCCATATATATGTTTCTAAAGTCTCAGATTGTTCTTATATAAGTCAAAATTCTTGGTTGTAAGCAACAGAAATAGAATTCCAGTTTTGTTGCCTGTTTTTGCCTCCCCACTAGCTTTACTGAAGTGTAATTGATGAACAAAATTGTTGTTATGTTTAAGGTACACAGTGTGATAGTTTGATATATGTATACATTGTGAAACGAGTCCCACAATCAAATTACTTAACACATCTATCACATCACACAGTTACCTTTTTGTGTGTGGGTGAGAATGCTTAAGGTCTTTTGTGGTTCCATTCTTCACACTTAGGTTTCAGAACTGGCCCCACTAGTTTCAGAATTGATCAAAGTGGCTCGCTCCGCTTACACTGTACAAACAATTTGGCTTATGGTGAACACGTTCTTTCCTACTGGGAGTCTGAGATTTGGGTATGAGCTAGGCAGAAGATGCCTTATATTACCAAGCCCCCAATTAACATCCTAGGCACTGAGTCTTTCATGAGCTTCCCTGGTGGACAACATATCACATGTTCTGTAAGAAATCCTTGCTGAGGGGATTAAGTGTGTCCTGTGTGATTCCACTGGGAAGGGACTCTTGGAAAATTTTAACTAGTTTCCGCCTAACTTCACCCATGTGCTTTTTTCTCTTTACTGATTATGCTTTGTATCCTTTCAGATAATAAACCCTAGCCATGAGGAAAAGTATATGCAAAGTTCTGTGAGTCCTCCTAGCAAAATATTGAAATTCAGTGTGGTGTTGGGGACCCTTGGCATGGGAGACATCTCTTCAAGATAGTTTTATAATAATGCCTTTGCTAGAGCCCTAAAGATTTCATTGGTTCTGGAAAGTTTCTAGGTTAATCTTTTGGTTTGGCGTTCCCTCTTCCACAAGATTGTATGAATTTGTAACCTCCCACACTTGTGGCACAGGTTTGGGGTTGACTTCTGATGGATGGCTCTCTCCCCTGGTAGAAAGGGAAGCTTCATTGACACTTCCCTGGACAGTGGTCACTGTCTTTCCATTTTGTCATCATGGGCAGAGAGCTTTGTGAGCCATGGCTTTTGTGGGAAGCCCAAATCCTCACCTCTCATCCCCATGAGACCACCAGTGCCCCAGCTGTTGGGCTCTGAGGCTTATATTGATATATTAGTCTTCTCTTGAGGGGTTTGGCTCAAAGTCCTGTTTTGTTTCTCTGGTACCTGGGAATTTTTGTTGCTTTCAGGCTTAGAATGTATTAATTTTTATTTTTTTGGCCACACCCATGGTATGTGGTATCTTAGTTCCCCAACCAGGGATCGAACTTGGACCCCCTCCATTGGAATCATAGAGTCTTAACCACTGGACTGCCGTATTAAATTTTTTGTTAGACTTTTTTTTTTTTTACCAGCAATATTAATGCTTAAGGATGATCCTATTATATCAGTCCTGTGCAACTTATTGCCTAGAAATTGGAACTGTGACTGAAGCGACTTAGCAGCAGCAGCAGCAGCTTTCTTATCTTGAGTCCTCTGTAGCATGGAACCCAGACAAGCTATGTAGAAGGGATGAATAGATTGAATGTATGAAGATATGGGTCATATGCAATGCTGCTGATCTTCCTCACCCCTAGATTTGTTTCTCTATAGATTTATATCGACAGAAATGAAGTCTTTGGTCATAGCAAGTCTCCTTATTTATGATCTAAAACAAAATAGGAAACTAATGTGAAAATCAATAACTTTCCTAGTGTGTGCGCATTGCCCTTCCCAGTCAAAATTATAAAAATTGACCTGAGTATATATGTCTAAGCAGTAGTAATGCTCCCAACCCTTGAGAATACAGCAGAAATAAACTCTGGCTCTTGGCATTCCACTGAGGCATCATCTCAGGGGGCCTGTGGTGAGTCTCCCTATTTCACTTAAGGGAGCAGAGAAGGTTCTTGGACTCTTGGAGGGATGGGTCATGGAATTCTGTCATTTAATAGTGGTCTCTCACACTACGTTACATGAACAATGCAGATTCACTTGTGGAATGATAGGAATCAAAAGAATCTTGTCTGGAATCATCCACAATCGTAATTCTTCTGATTAGCTCTGTCCAGGCTACCTTAGATACTATGCAAAAAAGAGTTATTAGTTTTTCCAGTTCTGGATACAGGAAAGTGACACTGGTCTAATGACTTGCTAGGACTCTGGAGACGAGGGTGGGCTAGAATAGACAAGACTGATATAGTGGGTAAAGACATAAAGGGAAGAGGTGAACAAATTTGGGATAAATAGTCGGGGTAAATACTAAAATTCTGGAGCCCAAGAGGTGAGTTGGGGTTGGGACTTCTGTTATACAATCTCAGACTACACTATGTACGTATCCATCATAGTCATTGTTGTCACCAAGCAGAATAATCATTTGTATAGTATTTGTTAATTATGTCCTTCACATAACAGTAAATTCCATGAGAAGATGGACTATGTCTGTCTTACTCATCCCAGGATCTATACTGTCAGACACTGACTAAATATTTGTTGAATAAATGGAGTCATGAAATCAACCTATGTTGGGCCTTTTCCCCCAATCTTTTCCTGAATCAGATTGAACTTTGTATGGAACCTCCGAACTCAGTGACCACCCACAGTTCCATTATTAAGCCCACTCCCCACCTCTCACCCCCAATTTCACCACTATTTATACAGCTCTGATCAGTTGCCTGGTCAAAGCAAAGGAATTCAGCTCTTTGTTTTGTTCCATTTCCGTTTTTATTTTCATTTTGGTTTTGCTTGGTTTTATAACTTCCGCATAAAGTTAGTGAAAACATCCAAGGTGCAGAAAAAAATAAACACCATTATATCTATAGTTGTGTAGTAGTATCTTTAAAAAACGGGGCTTCCCAGGTAGTGCTAGTGGTGAAGAACCCACCCACTAATGCAGGAGACTTAAGAGACATGGGTTTGATCCCTGGGTCGGGAAGATCCACTGGAGGAGGAAATAGCAACCCGTCCATGGACAGAAGAAACCCGTAGGCTAAAAATCCTAAAAAGATAAGTACTGAGGTATGTGAGTTTTTGAATTTTCTATTTAAAATTCACTGCTACCTATTTACAATGAAGTATTTATGTCCAGGCCACCACTGACAGAAATCATATTTGAGTACAGTTGATACAGTGGTAAAGAATCTGCCTGCTAATGCTGGAGACGTAGGTTTGATCCCTGGGGCAGGGAGATCCCCTGAAAGAGGAAACAGCAACCCACTCCAGTATTCTTGTCTGGAAAATCGCGTGGACAGAGGAGCCTGGCAGGGTATAGTCCATGGGGCTGCAAAGGGTCGGATACAACTGAGCTCACATACACAAGTAATATTTGCTGTAAGTTGATAGACATTCTTAATGTTTGAGGGCAAGGGTGTGGTTTAACTCTGTAAGACATAGTTTTTTAGCATTCATTTCAGTGATAGGGTAAATAACATTTGTATTTAAGGGAATTTAGCATGACCATTCAATCCTGTTAAAGAATCACTATCTATAACTCTGAAAAACAGGGTGTTGTTTGGAATACCAGAATCTGTGGCCACCTCTGCCTCTAATTAGGAACATTTATCGGGGCTGATGTACTTTATAAATCTGACTGGAGAAATTCTCAGGATGGGTTTTGTTCATACATTTATTGAGTACCTACTATGTGTCAGGTACTACTTTCTATACAATATGTGACTCAGATTCTTCTCTATTGCTATAAATAATATATATATATATATATATATACACACACACACAAAACCTGTAGGATAAGTCATAATATGATGTATCAAAAGAGAGGTAAAGTGCTAAAGAGAGTTCAGAGAAACCTGAGAAATGATTAAGGAGAGCTTGCAGTGAAGCTGGCCTGAAAAATGGGGAGTATTTCAGCAGATAGAGAGGAGCGTCAGCCTGGCCTGAGGAAGATGAAGGCGCTTCACTGGGGCTGGTGTGATAGGTCCACAGAGGGGAGAGGAGGGTGTACATCTGGAAAAATGGGGTAGGGCCAGAACATGTAGGGTACTGAACGCTAGTCTAAGGAATTTGAATGTAATTTCTCATTGAAAAAAAACAGGAAGGCTTTGATTAGGGCAATAGCATGACTGATATTCTACATTTAAGTCATTGCTTTTCAAATCAGGTGGATCTCTAAAATCACATTAGGGAATCTTCTTTTGTTATGTTTAATTTTTATTTTATATTGGAGTGCACTTGATTAACCATGTTGTATTATTTCAGTGGTGCTGCTATACATACATATATCTATTCTTTTTTGAAGGTCCTTTCTTGGGGAGTTTATTTTAAAATGAAAATGCATAAGACATTTTGCAAGTCCTGGTTCATTAGAGTCTCCTGGATATCCTGATTTTTCATTCAAAGTTAGCCTGTTTCCAAGATTTGCAGCTCTTCTAGTGATGGTGACCACTGTGGTGTCCCCCAGCATCCAGCGGTAGCCGAGCCTTTGGCCATGTTCAGTTTACAGCAGCTGCAGCGATCTGCCCCATCCAGGACGATATGATCACAGAAGTGAGCCCACCTGTTTGACCCACCTTGGTTCATATTCCTTTCCTGAGCTAGGTTCTTCAGATCTCCTGAAAATAAATTCCTATTCTATTTAGTTACCCCTGGTCTTTGTCTACTATTTGCTGTCAAGTCTTGTGGCCAGTACAAAAAAACAACTGGACTTTTCAGGGGTGTTCAGCCACTGTTCATTCTCCCTCCCATTCCCCCTCTAACAGAGAAGAAAACACATAGGTGATCCCTTTGTCCTCTGAGAGAAAGCCTAAGTGCTTGGTAGTAGTCTGTCCTTGGCCATGAAGTACACTGGAAAAGGTCTTCAAGTGCTAGGATGGGAAAGTGAGATTTAGGTCAAATATATCCATCCCTCTCCCCAAACCTTATTGCATTGCTGACCTACCTTGATATAGATTTATTTGGTGTGGATTATTTGTCTAGTCAATCAATATTCCTCTCAACCTTCTAATGCTTTGGTATTCTAGTCTTGATGCTTTAGCCTCCAACTTCTTCTCCTAAAGTTAATTCCTCAGGTTTCAGGAAAGTTGCAGCTGTGAGGCTGCCAAGACATTTCGGGAAGCAAGCAGCTGTCTACTACAGGTTT
Source organism: Neotragus moschatus (assembly GCA_006410615.1). Taxonomy (NCBI): domain Eukaryota; kingdom Metazoa; phylum Chordata; class Mammalia; order Artiodactyla; family Bovidae; genus Neotragus; species Neotragus moschatus. The sequence goes on from SJYA01002726.1 coordinate 3,432,124, forward strand.
TAATTCTTTCTACTTGATATCAAAGGTAACGTGTCTTTTTAAAATCTCTGTTTCCCTTAAATAGATTTTAGGAGGAGATGCCATCCCTTAGTTTAGGTGTGGACCTTCACCCCAAGACAAGAATGTGTGATGTGAGTGTGTTGTAGAAGTCCATCTGTCGAGAAACCAAGCACAGTACTTGGAGAGTTGGCAAACTCAGGTTTATTACACCGGTGGCACCAGCGGTCCCAGAGCAGTTAACACTTCCAGCTCTGAGCCCTGAACAAAGGAGTTACAGAGTTTTTATAGACAGTGCATAACACCAGATTTTAGTGGGCAATGCTGACTGTTAATAGGTTAGTTCAAACTAGGGGTCTCCAGAGCATGAACAGCTATTAGGACACAGCAGTGGGGGATGCCTGACCTTTACACAAACGTGGTTACGTAGGATTACAGGGGTTGGGTAATTGACAAGGGTGAGTGAGGTAAGTTTCAACTCCTAGCATTGTTGCAAGTTTTTGTCTTCCTGAAACTGTAAACCTATATGACTTTGCAGGAGCTAGCTGAGTAGCAAAAGCAGAGTGAGGCATGAGGTTATTTCTAGCTGGGTGCAAGTTTTTAAATTTTCCACTTCATGCGAACATGGAATCCAGAGCTTTTGATTTGAAAACGGGCTTTCTTCTCATTCTTGCCATTTGCTAGATGTCAGGAACTCTCCAAATATACACTTTATTTTTAAATCAGCTCATTTGTGCTTTTTGGAAGATCTTCATTTTGACCCTAAAACTCTGTATGTTATGTTTTTCCTCCTGGCAAAGCTAAATGGGTTACCAAGCACAGCCTGCAGAGGTGAGCAAAGATGGTATTACACACACAGAAAGTGAGAGGCTATGGTCTATTTCAGTAGGAAGCATGTTCTATGGAACCACAGGAGTCAGATTTTATTGGAAGATGATTGTGTAGATGCCAGGGGGCCAGCGTGGGAATCCCACCTGTGACACGGTCACGTGGCAGAAATCCGATGGGCAAGACAATTCAGATTTCAGCGGTTCCCCCTGAGTTTCCCTGAGCATCTACACCCCAAAAATAAGGAAACCAGAATATGCCTGCTGCCAGGACCCAGTGTGGGAATCCCACCCGTGACATGGTCATGTGGCAGACTCGATGGGCAAGGACGATTCGAGTCTCAGAGTTTCCCCCTGCTATTTCCTGAGCATGAACCCCCAAAAATAAGAATCTGCCTGACATTGTACTTTTTCTAATTTTTCTGACATTCTCTGGAAAAAGTTAATTCAGGGCTTTAGTCTTCTGCATTTGAAAGGAGTGTTTCAGCTCAACGCTCTTTGATAACGCTCTAACTTAAATGCTCTCATTTGCTTAACAGGTTCCCCGGACCTTTTGCAGCTTGCGAATTGCTTACAGCCCCCAAATGCGAGGGGCGCGAAGCTTAAGTATCTTAAAGTTACAGAGCCTTTTCTAAGAGCTAAAAATCCTATTGATGACAAGATTTCACTGTTGACTCAATGACTGCTGCCAGACCTCCTTATTCTTTGTCTTTTGGGAAGCCAGGAAGATGTTAATCAATGTAAACAGGATATGGGAAAGATATATAGTAGTTTTGATNAGAGAGGTAAAGTGCTAAAGAGAGTTCAGAGAAACCTGAGAAATGATTAAGGAGAGCTTGCAGTGAAGCTGGCCTGAAAAATGGGGAGTATTTCAGCAGATAGAGAGGAGCGTCAGCCTGGCCTGAGGAAGATGAAGGCGCTTCACTGGGGCTGGTGTGATAGGTCCACAGAGGGGAGAGGAGGGTGTACATCTGGAAAAATGGGGTAGGGCCAGAACATGTAGGGTACTGAACGCTAGTCTAAGGAATTTGAATGTAATTTCTCATTGAAAAAAAACAGGAAGGCTTTGATTAGGGCAATAGCATGACTGATATTCTACATTTAAGTCATTGCTTTTCAAATCAGGTGGATCTCTAAAATCACATTAGGGAATCTTCTTTTGTTATGTTTAATTTTTATTTTATATTGGAGTGCACTTGATTAACCATGTTGTATTATTTCAGTGGTGCTGCTATACATACATATATCTATTCTTTTTTGAAGGTCCTTTCTTGGGGAGTTTATTTTAAAATGAAAATGCATAAGACATTTTGCAAGTCCTGGTTCATTAGAGTCTCCTGGATATCCTGATTTTTCATTCAAAGTTAGCCTGTTTCCAAGATTTGCAGCTCTTCTAGTGATGGTGACCACTGTGGTGTCCCCCAGCATCCAGCGGTAGCCGAGCCTTTGGCCATGTTCAGTTTACAGCAGCTGCAGCGATCTGCCCCATCCAGGACGATATGATCACAGAAGTGAGCCCACCTGTTTGACCCACCTTGGTTCATATTCCTTTCCTGAGCTAGGTTCTTCAGATCTCCTGAAAATAAATTCCTATTCTATTTAGTTACCCCTGGTCTTTGTCTACTATTTGCTGTCAAGTCTTGTGGCCAGTACAAAAAAACAACTGGACTTTTCAGGGGTGTTCAGCCACTGTTCATTCTCCCTCCCATTCCCCCTCTAACAGAGAAGAAAACACATAGGTGATCCCTTTGTCCTCTGAGAGAAAGCCTAAGTGCTTGGTAGTAGTCTGTCCTTGGCCATGAAGTACACTGGAAAAGGTCTTCAAGTGCTAGGATGGGAAAGTGAGATTTAGGTCAAATATATCCATCCCTCTCCCCAAACCTTATTGCATTGCTGACCTACCTTGATATAGATTTATTTGGTGTGGATTATTTGTCTAGTCAATCAATATTCCTCTCAACCTTCTAATGCTTTGGTATTCTAGTCTTGATGCTTTAGCCTCCAACTTCTTCTCCTAAAGTTAATTCCTCAGGTTTCAGGAAAGTTGCAGCTGTGAGGCTGCCAAGACATTTCGGGAAGCAAGCAGCTGTCTACTACAGGTTTTAATTCTTTCTACTTGATATCAAAGGTAACGTGTCTTTTTAAAATCTCTGTTTCCCTTAAATAGATTTTAGGAGGAGATGCCATCCCTTAGTTTAGGTGTGGACCTTCACCCCAAGACAAGAATGTGTGATGTGAGTGTGTTGTAGAAGTCCATCTGTCGAGAAACCAAGCACAGTACTTGGAGAGTTGGCAAACTCAGGTTTATTACACCGGTGGCACCAGCGGTCCCAGAGCAGTTAACACTTCCAGCTCTGAGCCCTGAACAAAGGAGTTACAGAGTTTTTATAGACAGTGCATAACACCAGATTTTAGTGGGCAATGCTGACTGTTAATAGGTTAGTTCAAACTAGGGGTCTCCAGAGCATGAACAGCTATTAGGACACAGCAGTGGGGGATGCCTGACCTTTACACAAACGTGGTTACGTAGGATTACAGGGGTTGGGTAATTGACAAGGGTGAGTGAGGTAAGTTTCAACTCCTAGCATTGTTGCAAGTTTTTGTCTTCCTGAAACTGTAAACCTATATGACTTTGCAGGAGCTAGCTGAGTAGCAAAAGCAGAGTGAGGCATGAGGTTATTTCTAGCTGGGTGCAAGTTTTTAAATTTTCCACTTCATGCGAACATGGAATCCAGAGCTTTTGATTTGAAAACGGGCTTTCTTCTCATTCTTGCCATTTGCTAGATGTCAGGAACTCTCCAAATATACACTTTATTTTTAAATCAGCTCATTTGTGCTTTTTGGAAGATCTTCATTTTGACCCTAAAACTCTGTATGTTATGTTTTTCCTCCTGGCAAAGCTAAATGGGTTACCAAGCACAGCCTGCAGAGGTGAGCAAAGATGGTATTACACACACAGAAAGTGAGAGGCTATGGTCTATTTCAGTAGGAAGCATGTTCTATGGAACCACAGGAGTCAGATTTTATTGGAAGATGATTGTGTAGATGCCAGGGGGCCAGCGTGGGAATCCCACCTGTGACACGGTCACGTGGCAGAAATCCGATGGGCAAGACAATTCAGATTTCAGCGGTTCCCCCTGAGTTTCCCTGAGCATCTACACCCCAAAAATAAGGAAACCAGAATATGCCTGCTGCCAGGACCCAGTGTGGGAATCCCACCCGTGACATGGTCATGTGGCAGACTCGATGGGCAAGGACGATTCGAGTCTCAGAGTTTCCCCCTGCTATTTCCTGAGCATGAACCCCCAAAAATAAGAATCTGCCTGACATTGTACTTTTTCTAATTTTTCTGACATTCTCTGGAAAAAGTTAATTCAGGGCTTTAGTCTTCTGCATTTGAAAGGAGTGTTTCAGCTCAACGCTCTTTGATAACGCTCTAACTTAAATGCTCTCATTTGCTTAACAGGTTCCCCGGACCTTTTGCAGCTTGCGAATTGCTTACAGCCCCCAAATGCGAGGGGCGCGAAGCTTAAGTATCTTAAAGTTACAGAGCCTTTTCTAAGAGCTAAAAATCCTATTGATGACAAGATTTCACTGTTGACTCAATGACTGCTGCCAGACCTCCTTATTCTTTGTCTTTTGGGAAGCCAGGAAGATGTTAATCAATGTAAACAGGATATGGGAAAGATATATAGTAGTTTTGATATTAGCAATACTAGACTTTTGAGTTAATTACTTTTCCTTTGTTATAAATCACTGTACTCCTCTTGTTACAAATTGCTATGTAACAATGTAACTTTATTTAGTGCTTTCTGAGAATGGCACCAGACTTTGGAAAGAACAACACTTTTAACACAAATAAGTCTTCTGGTTAACAAACCCTTATCAGAAAAGAGCCATAAAATGTTAAGCCTTTTGGACAGAAGATGATGTAAATCACCTAAGACTTGTATACACAACTGGGTATGCAGAGAGAAAAGCCTGGTTTTGATAAGAGTTTAGGCTGCTAACACTGGATAATTTTGTATTACCCCTTGATCTCTATGTACAATCAAAAAAAAAAAAAAAAAAAGGTATAAAAGGCCTTGAAGGACAATAGGGCCCCGTGGCCAGTTGCTAGACTGGTTTCCCCCGTGTCTCCCTCTTACTCTAATTTCTGGCTGAATTCCCATCTGGAGTATGAAGGCTCGCCATGTCTACTTACTTGCCCTGGCTTCTAAGATCCACGCGAGGGGGTGCCCAAGGTGGGGCACCCCCTGATATTCAAGAGGATGCCGGTGGCCCACATAGATGGTGCAAACCTCTTGTCTTGAGGTTTTATTGGCTTTCCACGTAAACCAAGTTATTCAGCTTCTTTTCTTCACTTAATTTTCCTACTATACTATTATTTCCTAATCTTATATTTCTAAATAAATACTTTAAATACTTCTTTCTAAGACACCGACGCCGTCCTCGCTTCGAATTACCCTGGATCCACCGGGGCTGGACCCCAGCATGTAGCAAAGTTCAAGGACTTCTCTATCCTATGCTTGACACCACATGGTCATGACATTGGAACCTTATGTACAGTGATGGGGAATGATACCAGATTTCACCTGAAGCAGTGTTATCGTGTGTTTCAAGATTATCTGATTGCTAGTAATATAGATTTCTAGGCATCACACCAGGACAGCAGATGAGTAGTATCTAATTCTAGGTAAATTGTGTACACATGTGTATGTGTGTGTGTGTCGGGGGTAAGGTACTTGGTCATTTTTTTAAATTAGAAAAATGACTTTAATAAAGACATAACAGGTAAATCCAAAGCAACTAATAATTAGTATTGGTAAGTGGTATCAACATTAACATTTTTCTTTATTAAACTTTTAAGTTTTAGGTAATGATAGATTCTCATGTAGTTATAAGAAATAAAACAGAGAGATCACATATTCCTTTTACTCAGTTACCCCTAAATGGTAACATCTTACAAATCTATGGTACAGAATCACAACCAGGATACAGATAAGATATAGAACCAAACATTTCCCTCACTACAAAGATCTCCTGTTGGCCTTCTGTAGCCACAGTTACACTCTACACCCCTACCGGGGCCCTTAACTCCTGGCTACCACTGTTTTCAATTTCTCTAACTTGACATCCCAGAAACATTATAATGGAATCATAAATTATTTTTTAGGATTGGCTTTTTTCACTCAGCATAATTTTCTGGTGATTTATCCAAGTTATATTAATAGCTTTTTTTTTTCTTTTTGTTGCTGCAAGGTATTATATGATATGGATGAACCACAGCTTATTCAGCCATTCATCCATTATGGAATATCTGATTCTTTCCAGTTTGGGGCTATTATTAATAATAACTACTATAAATAATTGTGTTCAGGTTTTGTGTGAACATAGTTTTTCATTTCTCTGGGATAAATACCTAGGAGTGCAACTGCTGAATGGTATGGTAGTTGTATGTTTAGTCTCTAAAGAAACTACCAAACGAGTTTCCAGAATGGTTATATCATTTTCATTTCCAGCAGCAATGTGTGAGTGATTAGATTTCTCTACATCTTTGACAGCATTTAGTGTTGTTAGCATTCTGGATTTTAGCCATAGTGGTATGTACATAGTGATATATCATTGTGTTTTAAATTTGCATTTCTCTAGTGGCTAATAGCCCACTCCACTACACTTGCCTGGCAAATCCCATGGACAGTGGAGCCTGGTAGGTTGCAATCCATGGGGTCGCTGGGAGTCGGACACGACTGAGCGACTTCACTTTGACTTTTCACTTTCATGCACTGGAGAAGGAAATGGCAACCCACTCCAGTGTTCTTGCCTGGAGAATCCCAGGGACGGGGGAGCCTGGTGGGCTGCCATCTCTGGGGTCGCACAGAGTTGGACACGACTGAAGCGACTTAGCAGCAGCAGAAGCAGCAGTGACTAATGGTGGTTCAGCATCTTTTCATGTCTGTATTTGCCATCTGTGTATCTTCGTCAGTGAAACGTCTCTTCATGTCTTTTGCCTACTTTCTAGTTGGATTGTTTAGGGTTTAATTTTTTACTATTGAGTTTTTAGAATTCTCTGTATATTCTAAATACTTGTCATGTTACCAGAAGTGGGTTCTGGTAGGTTGCCACTTAGAAGTCAATGAAGAGGCAAGGTTAGTGGAAAGGAAAGTTTAGTTTATTTCAGAGGTTGGCAGTGGGGTTGAGGGGAAGGGACTTGTGTCCAAAGGCCAGCTCCCCCCACTGACAATCAGTGGGCAAGAGGCAGAGGGAGGTGGCAACGTGCAGAAACAGCACAGTCAGCTCTGACAGTCATTTTGAAATCAGTCATTCGATGGTCGAATCAGCATCATCTTGGTTATTTGAGGTACAGTGAGTCTTCAGTTTCCAGGATTGGTTTGTTCCCATTTTTTGAGGCCAATTCTCAGAATTGTGGCAGTTTTTTTCATGGCTATGCTCTCGTTGTCATATAGATAACTTCTCCCACCTGGTGGGGGTTTGCGTATCTACAAAACAGTTCAAAGGATATGGTTCAGAATATCATCTAAAGCCCTAGAAGAGGAACTGAAAGTCCTTGACTAAGCTATTATCATTTGGTCTCTTTTGACTGTTTTCCTGTGTTTCTGCGTGTTATCACTTATCTGATTACATTTATTCTTTGAGTAAAGTTTTTCTGCAGATGAAAGGCAGACAGAGGACATGAAGGGAAAAGACCATAGATGGGGTCCTGCTCTGCTACAGTCATTGGTCAGGTATGCAGATGTTTTCTCCTGAGCTATTTCTTATCTTTCCATCACCTTAACAGGATCTTTCACAGAGCAAAAGTTTTTAATTTTGATGAGGCTTATCAATTTTCCTTCCATGGATCATGCTTTTGGTGTCAAATCTAAGAATTCTTTGCCTAGCCATAGATTGTGAAGATTGTCTCTTTTTCTTTCTAAGGGTCTTAGGCTTCACATTTAAGTCAGTGACCCAATTTGAGTTCATTTTTTTTAATAAAAGATAGGAGGTTGGAGTTGCGGTGGTTTCATCTATCGATCTCAGTTGGTCTAACACTGTTGAAAAATCCGTCCTTCTCCCTTGAATTGCTCCTGCACGTTTGCTGATCATGCTTCTGTGGGTTCTTTTCTGGATTCTCTATGTGGATCACACACTGATCTATGTATTTGTTCTCTCTCCTGTACCACACTGATTTGGTTACTGTTGCCATATAGTAAATCTGGAAATAGAGTGTACTGAATCCTCCTAAACTTTTTCTTTTTTTGGCTGCACTACATGGCTTGTGGGATCTCAGTTCCCCAACCTGTCATTGAACCCAGGCCACAGCAGTAAAATTACCAACTCCTAGGGATCTCCCACTCCTATTATTCTTAAAAAAAAATGTTTTAGCTATACTATTACCTCTGTCTTTCCATATAAATTTTAGAATAATCTTTTCTGTAGTTACAAAAATGTTGCTGGGCTTTTGAATGAAATTATGTTAAACGTTCATATCAACTTGGAGATAATCGACATAGTAACTATGTTGAGTCTTTCAATCCATGAACATAGTGTGTCTCTCTGTTAAATTAGATCTTCTTTGAATTCTTTAATCAGCCTTTTGTAGTTTTCAGCATGTGAACCCTATGCATGTTTTGTTAGACTTATATTTAAGTATTTCATTGGTTTTAGAAAAATTGTTCAGTTCAGTTCAGTCGCTCAGTTGTGTCCAACTCTTTGCGACCCCATGAATTGCAGCATGCCAGGCCTCCCTGTCCATCACCATCTCCCGGAGTTCACTCAAACTCACGTTCATCGAGTCCGTGATGCCATCCAGCCATCTCATCCTCTGTCATCCCCTTCTCCTCCTGCCCCCAATCCCTCCCAGCATCAGAGTCTTTTCCAATGAGTCAACTCTTCGCATGAGGTGGCCAAAGTACTGGAGTTTCAGCTTTAGCATCATTCCTTCCAAAGAAATCCCAGGACTGATCTCCTCTAGAATGGACTGGTTGGATCTCCTTGCAAATGACATTATATTTTTAATTTCAGTATCCATGTGTTTATTGCTACTGTTTAGAAATACTATAGATTTTTGTGTGACTTTCTTCTATCCTGAGATCTTGACCTCACTTGTTAATTTTAGGAGGTTGATTCCCCGCTCTCTTGGGATTTTCCTTGTAGACAATCATGTAAATTAAGATAGTCTTATTTATTCCTTTCCAATATGGATGCTTTTTATTTTCTTGCCTTGCCTTATTGCGCTGGCTAAAATTTCCAGACTCTTTGTGACCCCATGAATTGCAGCACGGTAGGCCTCCTGTCCATCACCAACTCCCAGAGTTTACCCAAACTCATGTCCATCTAGTTGGTGATGCCATCCAGCCATCTTAACCTCTGTCATCTCCTTCTCCTCCTGCCCCTAATCCCTGCCAGCATCAGTGTCTTTTCCAACGAGTCAACTTGTGGCATGAGGTGGCCAAAGTATTGAAGTTTCAGTTTCAGCATCAGTCCTTCCAACGAACACCCAGGACTGGTCTCCTTTAGGATGGACTGGTTGGATCTCCTTGGAGTCCAAGGGACTCGCTGGAGTCTTCTCCAGCACCACAGTTCAAAAGCATCAATTCTTTGGTGCTCAGCTTTCTTTATGGTCCAAATCTCACATCCATACATGACTACTGAAAAAATCTTAGCTTTGACTAGATGGACATTTGTTGGCAAAGTGATGTCTCTGCTTTTTAATATGCTGTCTAGGTTGATCATAGCTTTTCTTCCAAGGGGCAAGCATCTTTTAATTTCATGGCTTCAGTTACCATCTGCAGTAATTTTGGAACACAAGAAAATAAAGTCTGTGTCTGTTTCCACTGTTTCCCTATCTATTTGCCATGAAGTGATGGGACCAGATGCCATGATCTTCGTTTTTTGAATGCTGAGTTTTAAGCCAGCTTTTTCACTCTCCTCTTTCTCTTTCATCAAGAAACTCTTTAGTTCCTCTTTGCTTTCTCCCATATGTGTGGTGTCATCTGCATGTCTGAGGTTATTGATATTTCTCCCGGCAATCTTGATTCCAGCTTGTGTTTCATCCAGTCCAGCATTTCACATGATGTACTCTGCATATAAGTTGAATAAGCAAGGTGATAAGTAAAGCCTTGATGTGCCCCCTTTCCAAATCTGGAACCAGTCCGTTGTTCCATCAAGTTACATTAGAATCAATAACATGTTTTGTGTGGAAGGGCCCATTCCTATGATCTCTACCTGACCACTTCCAGCTCTGGCGACTAGAGAGACCAGAGTGCCTCTAGAGGTCAAGACTGGTAGTGCTGACATCTCTCACACCTGCAAATATTTTCCTTCCCATTGGACCTGATGCTGGGAGGGATTGGGGGCAGGAAGAGAAGGGGATGACAGAGGATAAGGTGGCTGGATGGCCTCACTGACTCGATGGACGCGAGTCTGAGTGAACTCCGGGAGTTCGTGATGGACAGGGAGGCCTGGCGTGCTGCGATTCAAGAGATCGCAAAGAGTCGGACACAACTGAGCGACTGAACTGAACTGACTGAACTGGACTTGAGAGAGTGGTATAAATGAGAGCTTTGCAAGGCTGGAATCAGGGACAACTGTGGTACCTGCCCCTTCCTACTTGAAATATGATTCCCAAAGCAGAGCAAAAGGGTGTTGGAAACATAAAAGCCAACAGTTGTGCTTGTCATGTGATAACAGGATTGAGAGAACTCTATCACAGTTCTACACAGAAGAGCATAGATGCAGGGTTAAAAACTATGAAAAAAATGTCAAAAAGAAAAAAGGCTATGCAAGTGGATCTGTAGTCACCTGGATACAATAGAAAGAGCCCTTCTGAATCACTGCCTAAGAATTAATAATAACCAAATCACTGCATCATCTCTAACTTACAAAATAGTCATTGGTACTATATAGTAAGCACTTACTTTCTCTGGTGGCTCAGATGGTAAAGAATATGCCTGCAGTGTGGGAGATCTGGATTTGATCCCTGCCCCAGAAAGATCCCCTAGAAAAGGGAACGGAAACCCACTCCAGTATTCTTGCCTTGAGAATTCCATGGACAGAGGAGTCTGGTGGGTTACAGACTATGGAGTTGCAAAGAGTCAGGTACAGTGGAGTGACTAACACTTTTATTTTTTCACTTTCACATGTCCAAGAATTTTTAGTGTATTATATATGCAGATGACACCACCCTTACGACAGAAAGTGAAGAGGAACTAAAAAGCCTCTTGATGAAAGTGAAAGAGGAGAGTGAAAAAGTTGGTAAAGCTCAACATTCAGAAAACTAAGATCATGGTCTCTGGTCCCATCACTTCATGGGAAATAGATGAGAAAACAGTGGAAACAGGATCAGACTTTATTTCTTTGGGCTCCAAAATCACTGCAGATGGTGATTGCACCCAGGAAATTAAAATATGCTTACTCCTTGGAAGGAAAGTTCTGACCAACCTAGATAGCATATTGAAAAGCAGAGATATTACTTTGCCAACAAACGTCCATCTAGTCAAGGCTATGGTTTTTCCAGTGGTCATGTATGGATGTGAAAGTGGACTGTGAAGACAGCTGAGTGCTGAAGAATTGATGCTTTTGAACTGTGGTGTTGGAGAAGACTCTTGAGAGTTCCTTGGACTGCAAGGAGATCCAACCAGTCCATTCTGAAGGAGATCAGCCCTGGGATTTCTTTGGAAGGAATGATGCTAAAGCTGAAACTCCAATACTTTCACCACGTCATGCAAAGAGTTGACTCATTGGAAAAGACTCTGATGCTGGGAGGGATTGGGGGCAGGAGGAAAAGGGGATGACAGAGGATGAGATGGATGAGATAGCTGGATGGCATCACCGACTTGATAGATATGAGTTTGAGTGAACTCCGAGATATGATAATGGACAGAGAGGCCTGGTGTGCTGCAATTCATGGGGTCGCAAAGAGTCGGACACGACTGAGTGACTGAACTGACTGACTGATACGTAGATTATTTCAAATCTTTGTGTAATAGATAAAATATCATGAGCATATTAAAAAGATATATTTTGGCCTTGGTAATCCCTGGAGACAAGTCCTCTTACTGTCTCATTTCCAAAAGCACTCTTGACACATTGAGGATATAAAGGTTGATATCATGGCATAAAGCAAATATCCCTTCCATCAAATGGTCAGACCATGCAGCCATCTGCCCCAACAAACAAGGAGGACATAATATAGAGAAAATGAAGAAATGATCCACAATGAGATATTATCTCATGCTTGTCTTAATGGTTATTATCAAAAAGAAAAAAATAACTAGGTTGCTGAGGATGTAGAGAAAGGGAACCTTCCCACATTGTTGATGGGAATGCAATTTGCTACAGCTAATGTGGGAAACAGTATAGAGGTTCCTCAAATAATTAAAAATAGAACTACCGTGTGATCCAACTATTCCATATATGGATATTTTTCTGAAGAAAAGCTGAGTGCTGAAGAATTAATGCTTTTGAACTGTGATGTTGGAGAAGACTCTTGAGAATCCCTTGAACTCCAAGGAGATCAAACTAGTCCATGCTAAAGGAGATCAGTCCTGAATATTCATTGGAAGGACTGATGCTGAAGCTGAAGCTCTAATACTTTGGCCACCTGATGCAAAGAGCTAACTCACTGGAAAAGACCCTGGTGCTGGGAAATATTGAAGGCAGAAAGAGAAGGGGATGACAGAGGATGTGATGGTTGAATGGCAGCACTGACTCAATGGACATGTGGTTGAGGATGTTCCAGGGGTAGGTGATGGACAGGGAAGCCTGGTATGTTGCAGTCCATGAAGTCGCAAAGAGTTCAATATGACTGAGCGACTGAACTGAACTGATTTTCTTCCTACTCTTTTAAACCAGCTTAATATTTCTTTAACAATAACAGCAAAAACAATATACATAAACACATACAAATATTCATGCCATGGATATATCTTCTGAGAAAATTTTAAATGCAAATTAGAATGTGTTACATACAATCTTTAAACTGTTCTGTTATTACAGTTAGATTGGGTTGAAAAGATCCCCTGGAGAAGGGAAAGGCTACCCACTCCAGTACTTTTGCCTGGAGAATTACATGGACAGAGGAACCTAGAGGGCTACAGTTCTTGGGGTCGCACAGAGTCAGACATGACTGAGTGACTAACACTTTCACTACTGTTTCTTTCGTTGATATCTAACCACTGACAAATTTCTGATTCAGAGTATCAACTTTTTTTTTACCTCTGCCAAAGTAGGAANCTGATACGTAGATTATTTCAAATCTTTGTGTAATAGATAAAATATCATGAGCATATTAAAAAGATATATTTTGGCCTTGGTAATCCCTGGAGACAAGTCCTCTTACTGTCTCATTTCCAAAAGCACTCTTGACACATTGAGGATATAAAGGTTGATATCATGGCATAAAGCAAATATCCCTTCCATCAAATGGTCAGACCATGCAGCCATCTGCCCCAACAAACAAGGAGGACATAATATAGAGAAAATGAAGAAATGATCCACAATGAGATATTATCTCATGCTTGTCTTAATGGTTATTATCAAAAAGAAAAAAATAACTAGGTTGCTGAGGATGTAGAGAAAGGGAACCTTCCCACATTGTTGATGGGAATGCAATTTGCTACAGCTAATGTGGGAAACAGTATAGAGGTTCCTCAAATAATTAAAAATAGAACTACCGTGTGATCCAACTATTCCATATATGGATATTTTTCTGAAGAAAAGCTGAGTGCTGAAGAATTAATGCTTTTGAACTGTGATGTTGGAGAAGACTCTTGAGAATCCCTTGAACTCCAAGGAGATCAAACTAGTCCATGCTAAAGGAGATCAGTCCTGAATATTCATTGGAAGGACTGATGCTGAAGCTGAAGCTCTAATACTTTGGCCACCTGATGCAAAGAGCTAACTCACTGGAAAAGACCCTGGTGCTGGGAAATATTGAAGGCAGAAAGAGAAGGGGATGACAGAGGATGTGATGGTTGAATGGCAGCACTGACTCAATGGACATGTGGTTGAGGATGTTCCAGGGGTAGGTGATGGACAGGGAAGCCTGGTATGTTGCAGTCCATGAAGTCGCAAAGAGTTCAATATGACTGAGCGACTGAACTGAACTGATTTTCTTCCTACTCTTTTAAACCAGCTTAATATTTCTTTAACAATAACAGCAAAAACAATATACATAAACACATACAAATATTCATGCCATGGATATATCTTCTGAGAAAATTTTAAATGCAAATTAGAATGTGTTACATACAATCTTTAAACTGTTCTGTTATTACAGTTAGATTGGGTTGAAAAGATCCCCTGGAGAAGGGAAAGGCTACCCACTCCAGTACTTTTGCCTGGAGAATTACATGGACAGAGGAACCTAGAGGGCTACAGTTCTTGGGGTCGCACAGAGTCAGACATGACTGAGTGACTAACACTTTCACTACTGTTTCTTTCGTTGATATCTAACCACTGACAAATTTCTGATTCAGAGTATCAACTTTTTTTTTACCTCTGCCAAAGTAGGAACTGTAATATCTCTGAGAATTGCTGCTCTGTTGATGTCACCATCTACGTGATTTAATAAGCAGCAAAGGCTAGTTAGCTAATATCAAGAAACGGAAAGCCCCAGAAAAACAGATAGTGAGTCATGGTATCTTTGTTTTAAGAAATAGAATGTGTCAAGAATGGTTTCCTTACTCCATCAGCAAGGTTGCAATGTGTAGATACTGGCATTCATGGTAAACAATGGGTGGTAACACCTTGTTAGCAATTAAAAAGCATTTCAAAAAGGCAAAGTGGCAGGCTTCCCTGGTTTCCTGGTGGTCCTGGGAGTTCACCTTGCAATGCAGGGGACACCAATTTGATCCCTGTTTCTGGAAGATCCCACATGCCTCAAGGCAACTAAGACTGTGTGCCACAACTACTGAACCTTTATGCAGCAATTACTGAAACCTGCAAACCCACAAAGTCTGTGCTCCATAACAAGAGAAGCAAATACAATAAGAGGTCTGTCCTCCACAACTAGAGAGTAGTCCCTAATCTCTGCAAATAGAGAAAACCCACATGCAGCAATAAAGACCCAGAGCAGGCAAAAATAAATATTTTTTTTAATGAAAAAAAAAAAAGAAAACACTAGTTTGGAAAGATATATGCACCCCTATGTTCATTGCAGCATTATTTACAGTAGCCAAGACTTGGGAACAACTTAAGCATGTTCTCAAGCAACAGTCCATTGGTAGATGGATAGATAAAAAAAGATGTGGTGTACATACATAATATAATACTGTACAACCATCAAAAAGAAGGAAATTTTGCCATTTCCTTCTTAGGAAAGTTATGACAAACCTGAAGGTGAAAGTGTCAGTCACTCAGTTGTGTCTGACTCTTTGCGACCCCATGGACTGTAGCCTGCCAGACTCCTCTGACCACAGAATTCTCCAGTCTAGAATACTGGAGTGGATAATCATTCCTTTCTCCAGGGGACCTTCCTGACCCGGGGTTTGAACCCAGGTCTCCTGTACTACAGGCAGATTCTTTACCATCTGAGCCACTGAGAACAGCGTATTAAAAAACAGAGACATCACTTTGCCAACAAAGATCTGTATAGTCAAATTTATGGTTTTTCCAGGAGTCATGTAGGGATGTAAGAGTTGGACCATAAAGAAGGCTGAGCGCTGAAGAACTGATGGTTTCAAACTGTGGTGCATGTATTCTTTTTGACATATTTTTCTCTGGATGTATACCTAGAAGTGGAATTGCTGGATCATATGATAGTTCTAAGTTTTTAAAGGAACATCCATAGTGTTCTCCATAGTGTCTGTGCCAATTTACAGTCCCACCAACAAGGTTGGAGGATTCTCTTTTCTCTTCACCCTCTCTAGAATTTATTGTTTGTAAATTTTTAATGATGGCCATTCTGACTGATATGAGGTGAAATTTCATTTAATTTTGATTTGCATGTCTCTAAAGATTAGTAATAAACTGAAAGAGATGGGAATACCAGACCACCTGACCTGCCTCTTGAGAAATCTGTATGCAGGCCAGGAAGCAACAGTTAGAACTGGACATGGAACAACAGACTGGTTCCAAATAGGAAAAGGAGTACATCAAGGCTGTATATTGTCACCCTGCTTATTTAACTTATGTGCAGAGTACATCATGAGAAACGCTGGTCTGGAAGAAGCACAAGCTGGAATCAAGATTGCCGGGAGAAATATCAATAACCTCAGATATGCAGATGACACCACCCTTATGGCAGAAAGTGAAGAGGAACTGAAAAGCCTCTTGATGAAAGTAAAAGTGGAAAGTGAAAAAGTTGGCTTAAAGCTCAACATTCAGAAAATGAAGATATGGCATCTGGTCCCATCACTTTATGGGAAATAGATGGGGAAACAGTGGAAACAGCATCTGACTTTATTTTGGGGAGCTCCCAAATCACTGCAGATGGTGATTGCAGCCATGAAATTAAAAGATGCTTACTCCTTGGAAGAAAAGTTATGACCAACCTAGATAGCATATTCAAAAGCAGAGACATTACTTTGCCAACAAAGGTCTGTCTAATCAAGGCAGTAGTCATGTTTTTCCAGTAGTCATGTATGGATGTGAGAGTTGGACTGTGAAGAAGGCTGAGCACTGAAGAATTGATGCTTTTGAACTGTGATGTTGGAGAAGACTCTTGAGAGTCCCTTGGACTGCAAGGAGATCCAACCAGTCCANAGCCTCTTGATGAAAGTAAAAGTGGAAAGTGAAAAAGTTGGCTTAAAGCTCAACATTCAGAAAATGAAGATATGGCATCTGGTCCCATCACTTTATGGGAAATAGATGGGGAAACAGTGGAAACAGCATCTGACTTTATTTTGGGGAGCTCCCAAATCACTGCAGATGGTGATTGCAGCCATGAAATTAAAAGATGCTTACTCCTTGGAAGAAAAGTTATGACCAACCTAGATAGCATATTCAAAAGCAGAGACATTACTTTGCCAACAAAGGTCTGTCTAATCAAGGCAGTAGTCATGTTTTTCCAGTAGTCATGTATGGATGTGAGAGTTGGACTGTGAAGAAGGCTGAGCACTGAAGAATTGATGCTTTTGAACTGTGATGTTGGAGAAGACTCTTGAGAGTCCCTTGGACTGCAAGGAGATCCAACCAGTCCATTCTGAAGGAGATCAGCCCTGGGATTTCTTTGGAAGGAATGATGCTCAAGCTGAAACTCCAGTACTTTGGCCACCACATGCGAAAAGTTGACTCATTGGAAAAGACTCTGACGCTGGGAGGGATTGGGGGCAGGAGGAGAAGGGAACGACAGAGGATGAGATGGCTAGATGGCATCACTGACTCGATGGACGCGAGTCTAGGTGAACTCTGGGAGTTGGTGATGGACAGGGAGGCCTGGTGTGCTGTGGTTCATGGGGTCACAGAGTTGAACAAGAGTGAGCAACTGAACTGAACTGAAAGATTAGTGATATTAAACACCTTTTCAAGTACCTCTTGGCCATTTGTGTGTCTTCTTTGGAAAAATGTCTATTTAGGTCTTCTGTTCACTTTTTGATAGGGTTTTTTTTTTATATTGAGTTGTATGAGTTGTTTGTATGGTTTGAAAATTAACACTTGTGGGTCACACCATTTGCAAATATTTTCCTCCAGTTTGTAGGCTGTCTTTTTGTTTTGTTTACTGAAGTCCACACTTTTGACTCTAGGAGATTTTTTAAAATAGAAAGGATGTATAGAGAATTTCCTGGCAGTCCAGCAGTTAGGACTGTACACTTCCACTGCAGGGGCACAGGTCAATTCCTGGTTGAGGAATTAAGACCCTGCCAGCAACGTGGTGAGACCAGGAAAAAAAAAAAAAAGACAGTGTGCAAAGTAAAAGATAAGAGACATTTATTTTCTTTGCTCCTCAGGTCTGACACTTGGGATAGATTGGGAAATACCCAGTGGATGTTAGAAATATTTAGGAATCTAAAGACTATTAGGCTCGTGACCTCCTTCTCCAAGTGTTCCTGGGCTGGAATTCTCTCCTCATGCTAGGGGGCAGTTGTTGGGTGACAAGGCTGGTTGAAAGAAGCTGGGGCTCACTGGGACCCTGCAGGAAGGGAGCCAAGGGAATAACATCCCACCCTTACTCTCCTCTTTCTGTCCCATGGTCTTTCAGAGCTTCTCACTGGCCAGACACAACTGGAAACCAGTAAGCAGTGGAGCCACAGAGATGGTCCATAGAAATCAGCCTCAGGGCAAAAGCAGGGTAGATAAGGTGATAATGTGAAGGGCATATGGAAGACATGTGGCACCCCTGCTTACTTTTATCATGTCTCTCTCTAGCCTCCTATTTCCAACACACACACACACACACACACACACACACACACACAGTAATCCAACAACTCTCAACTAATGCTTTTCTCTCTTGTATCATAATCACTGGGGCTGACTGTTCTTGCCATCTAAAGTACTCTTTCCTTCACCTCACACATCCTTCTAGTCTCAGTTTAGGCACCATTTCCTCAAGGAAGCCCTTCTTGGTCTCCAAGCCTGGGATGCATGCCCTCTTATGTATTTCCACGATAATTGTGGTAAACGTATTTAAGTACATACTATGGCAAGCACTGTTCTAAGTAACACCTAACATGTATTAACTCATTAATTCCTTATAAACTTATCAGGAAGGTACTACCATTGTCTTCAATTTACAGATAAGAAAATTGAGACCCAGAGCAGTGAACTGATGATCAGAGTCACACAATTGTGAGTGATGAAGTCTACATTTGAGTTTGCGCAGACATGAACTGGAGCCAAGCTGTTAACTACTGTGCTAAACTGCTTCTAGTTCCAAACTGTACTTATGCCCAGACCTGGCACAGTGCTTGGTGCACACAAGACATTAAGTAAATACTGGAAATTTTAGTTAGCTAGTTAATTAATCTATGTAGGGCAGGAGTCCTAAGTCAGCTTTTTCTTTTAGAACATCTGGGTGAGAAGGATTTATTATATTGCTTTTGTTTTGTCCCTGTCAGATGCTTACGTGAGATTGTATTTTAATGCCCATGTTCTGGTTAAGAACTTCTGATACATAAGAATTTATTTTCCTGGTTGCTCTTGGGAGTTCGAGTGTCCATATGATGGAGGATCTGACAGTACAGTTTCTGCAAAAACCATTAATGGCATCCACTTCAGCAATTATATTTATCATTTCCCACCTGGGAATTCAAGCCCTATCTTTTGTTCACATGGATGTGCAGTAACTTATGGATCTGCTGCTGTGTCTGACGCCACAGTTTCTGCAAAAACCATTAGCGGTGTCTGCCTCAGCAATGAGGTACAGGAATCAGCTCTTGGAAGAAATCAAAGAAAAGAGGAAAGTGGCAGCTATGCAGATGAGTTGTGGGAAGATGGTCTAATATACAGGAAGGAAGCAACTCTAAGGGGAAAAGAAAAAATAAGTTGGATTTGACTGGATGAAGAGTTAAACTGAGATGTTGTAAAAGTCGAGAGTCAAGAAACTAGAATTTTAGAGTGTACCTTCCATATGACAGGCACCATGTTTTAAATAACAATTCATTTAATCATTATAGCAATCCAGAGGGAAAGTTTTCAGTTTACAGATGAGAAAACTGAAGATCAAAGGGGTTAAGTAGTTGCCCGAGTTTATGCAGAAAGAGTCCATGGTGGAATCCAAAGCCTGTGCTCTTTCTACTGCTCATAGCCCTCATGGCACATTGCCTAGAACTTCAATGTCTGGTACAGAGGCCAAACATCACTCACTCACTCCTTAATTTAAACGTGAATATTTACTGAGTGTTGTGCTAATTGCTGGGAATAATATAGCGAAGAAAGCACATCATAGCTTCAAGGATCCCATCCATCATTGTGAACCATGCAATTATAGGATACTTCGGGGGGAGAGCCAGGACATCTAACCTAGTCTTGGTGGAGTTAGAAAGTGACATTGATCTTAAGGAAGGCTTACAAAAGAAGTGAAATTCAAATGGAACCTTGAGAGACTGGGTTGAAAAACTAGGGATTATCAAGGAAAGGAATGGGCAGTATATTCCAGGAAGAGATTATAGTTGATCCAAAGGCCTAGATATTCCCAGAACTGCAAGTAGCTCAACTGCAAGGAGTAGGATGACAGCAGGGGATAAAGCAGGGCACATACACAGGGGTCCAAATGTGTAGAGCCTTGTGCAATGTATAAGGGATCCTTGACCTTGTCGTGAGAGCCACGAGGAGACAACAGAGTGACATTATCAGATGTGTGTTATGGAGGGGTAACCTGGCTGCGCTGTGAAGAATGAGTTAGCAGGGATAATAATGAAGGCAAGAGGAGAGCTTGAACTAACAGAGTGGCACTCGGGAATAGAGAGATTCAGAAAATATCAAGAAGGCAGAATCAACAGACTTGATGGCTAAGTGGCTTTGAAAAATAAGGGAGAGGAAATTCCCTGAGGATGCCACAGTTTCTGGTTTGGACACTGAGAGGTGAAAGGTGCTGGCAGTCACTGAAATAGGGACTATAGGAGAAGGAACGGAATTGGGCCAGACTATATCAATCTTAATATGGGACATCCAAATGGAAGAACCCGGTAGGCAGTTGATTGCATGTGTCTAGACCTCAGGATGGAGCTCTAGATTGAATAGAACAATTTGATTAATTGATGTTCCCAAACTTGGCTAGAAATCGGAATTCCAGAGGGCTTTTTGCAGATAGAATGTCTGACTTCATCAAATACTAAATCAAAATTTTCACAAGGCAGGATCTAGATGCATGTGTTTTTAAAGAGCTCCATCAGGATTCTCACGCCCTGCCAAGGCTGAAATTTGTTGATATGCGTTCTAGCGCAATTAAGATGCATTATTCAGACCCTCTTCAAGAGAAACCACTGTGAGAAGCATAGTTGAGTGACAGACCCAGCCAACCCTGCTTTGGATCCTGCACTGTGTTCACACCAAGGCCATACTTTATAGCCAGCCACAGGACTTAACAGGCAACTTTGGTTATAGGATTCTCCATAGAACTGGTTGGAACTTTCTCAGAACTCGTTGGCAGCCTGAGACTCTTCCTACCTAGTCTTCCCTCCTTCCTTCTCTTTTTCCCAAGGTGTCAGAATGACATCATGATTTAAATATTTTCCAGCCTATTTCTGCTCCGTCCCCTGTATCCTTTACCTATGTTTACCCCAATACATCACTTGAACATTTTATCACATCTTGGTGAATGCTTTTTGGAAAACCTGAACTGACGCAATATGGATGATAATTGAAGGCACAGAAGTGATGAAGATCACCCAGCAGAGAAGAGAAGAGGGCCCAAACAGAACCCGAGGTTCAACTGCATTCAAAGATGAGCAGAGGAAAAGCTGGATAGAGAAGAAGACTGAGAACTGGTCAAATAAGGAGGCTGGAAACCAAGAGAACACGACTTCATAGAAAAGAAGAGAAAGAGAGCTTCTAAAAAGGTGACACAGTTAAGACAGTCAAATGCTACAGAAGGCAAACACTGAATAATAGGGGTTGGAGATCTCAGTGAGAGTCACTTCAGTGGCATGAGATGCCAAAATTGCAGGTGCCAAGGGATGTCATCGGTAAAGACCCTGATGCTAGGAAAGATTGAGGCCATGAGGAGAAGGGGGTTACAGAGGACAAGATGGTTGCACGGTATCATAGACTCAATGGACATGAATTTGAGCAAACTCTATGAGATATTGAAGGACAGGGGAGCCTGGAGTGCTGCAGTCCATGGGGTTGCAAAGAGTTGGACATGACTGAGTGGCTGAACAACAAAAGGAAGAAGAAATATTGAGTACAGACATCTCTTTATAGAGTCTTGTCCATGAAAAGGAGAAAATAAGTCAGGGTATATATGTAGTTCAGAATGGGTTCATTTTTTTTTAAAGTTGGGAAACAACTTTTTTGGATTGTTTCCCCCTAATGGTGCCCATGGATTAGATATGGGGCACAGAAGGCGGGTGATTGTATTCTCTAGGTTTGGCATTTGCTGGGCATATGTGGTGGAAGAACAAAAGAGGAAGGCAATGGAGGAAACTGGATAGACAGTGGTAGAAGTGATGGACTGTGGGGGCTAGAATGGAGAAGGAAATGGCAACCCACTCTAGTATTCTTGCCTGGAAAATCCTGCTGACAGAGGAGCCTGGCAGGCTACAGTCCATGGGGTGGCAAAGAGTTGGACATGACTTATCGACTGAGCATGGGGTCTAGATTAGCTAGAAAAGGAAATGCAGAGAAGATGAAGAAACAAGAAAGATAAGGACAGTGGGACAAAGTGGGAGAAATGTAAGGATAGGAGATTTTGATCCAGTTAATGGGAGTGTTTGAAAATTTTAGAGATGGAATCATTTTAAGGGCTGGTGAGGTCTAAGATGTATCAACTGAAGTAACTGAAGGTGATGGTATGTGGAATTGAGTAGGTAAAGAAACAAGACACTGAAGTGCTGAATGGGTCTTTCACGTGGGACATTGAAGCAACCATTGGTGATGATAAATGGGGAAAGAGGGAGTGAAAAGTCAGGGGAGAGTAAAACCAGGTTATGGGCCTTAAAGGAAAAGAGGATGGAGAAACAATGGCCTGAAGGCATCATTGTTTAGGGAGGATGCTGTCAAGCTCATCTCTTGACCTCAGGGTACGTCATGCATGGAAGAGTAAGAGCAAATATTCAGAGGGTGGCAGGGCAAGCAGTTTCCTTTGGGAAAGTCTGGGTTTCAGTTTAGGCAAGGAGATCTAGGGAATACTTTGTGATGTTGAAAAACTCAGTTCAGTCCATGTATAGGAAATACGATTTCCCAAGAGCATGATGGGTAGATTTAGGAGAGGAAGGAAAAGCAGTGGTTGAGGCAAGAGAAAGGGAAAACAAAATACTCTGGGGCAGAGAGTTTAAGAGTTGAGAGATGACAAAGAAGTTTCATCTGGAGTGGTGTCCATTGTGGACATGGTGCACTAAAAGTAGGGTATCTGGAAACCTTAGTTCCCACAGTAACTTTATGAATAGGAAAGACTTGGGTTTCTATAAAATGTCAGGCATGGTTCAGATAGATTACATATTTCCAAGGAAGCTCTGGTCTACCTGAACCCATGAGCAATGATATTATTATGGTTTCTGTCTAAGACTGTGAAATTATGCAATTAATAATAGCTTTTTTTCTTTAGGGAGGAGAAGGAAAGACTATATCTTGATTTCAGAAACATGACAATAGGAACTGTATGCCTTCAAATTAAGAAAGGATGAAAGAAGGTTGGTTCTGAATAACTTCATCATATCCCTGGTTGCTAGAGAGAGAGACAAAGTCTCATCAGAACTTATTGTATTTCTTAAATGAATAAATGCGGAAGGTGTTGAAAGATGGCCATTCAAAGAGAATAAGAGGAAGTGAGATGGCAGTGCACTCTGAATGATGTCACTAAGAATTTCCTAACACTGATCATTCTAGTTTGGGCTGATTTTGTTAATCACCAAACTGGATTTATACAAAAATTTGGTGCCTGCTCCTGAAGGAATCTCATAAAACATTGTGGATTTTCATTCCTTTGAAATGGGTTTCCTGGCTGTAAGCCAAAATCTTGCTAACCTCTTGAATTCTCTACCAGAGTGACTAGTCTATCATATTTCTCCTATAATTCTTGTTTTGTCTTTACCCAGTCAAAGACCTTGTTTATGCCTAGAGCAAGTTTCATTTACTTTCTATTTAGTCCTTCTCTGAGGCTTACTTTTTTAAATCCTCAAATAAGAAATTAACCTAAGAAATTTCCTAAGTTTTTCTCCATTCCATTTACATATCAGAATAAGCATAATCTTGAAGTGTTTTGTATGCTCTGAGAGGCAAAACCAAACCCCTAGTTGGTGTAATTTACTCAAATGCCAGATTCTCCTGGGGAAACCAAGCTCTCTTTATAACTTGATTCAAATAACTACTTTGATTCTCAATGGCTTTTTATGAAATTACCATGTAGAACCTAAATTGGTGCAGCTGAGTTAAATAAATATCAGAGCTTAACATTCTTAATCGCAAACCTTCAATTTAACCAACCATTTATTATCATCAAAAAGCAATCAATATGTTGATTGTGGTGACATGCAAATGGAGATAGAATTATTAGTAATTACCCTATATTTGTGGTTCAGTGTGATGGAGAAATAACTGGAAAGAAATTGTAAAGCACACTCCAGTTAAAGGACTGGTTGCTATGTTTTAGAGCAGTGTGCTATATTGATTGTAGTCTTTAAATAAATTGAATAACATAGGTTGCTGTCAAACATGTGAATTATTCATGAAGCAGAGTTTGGGAACACTAAAACAGACCCTGTTTATGAATATTCAGATGTGTTAATGTCTAAATGACTGACCCAGTGCTCACCAATTCTTACATAAATAAAAGGTCTCAGAGACAAAGTAAAAATCTATTAGGAAAACTCACTCACTTGGGTCACTCACTTGAAACATAACCAATGTGACAGATGAGGAATGAAGTCTGAACCCCACATTAGAGAGGCATTCAGTCAACGAGGGAGGCACTGGGGGTCTTTAATTAGGAACACTTGGTGACCTCTAAGTTTTTTCCCGCAGACTCCAGAGACCTTCGGAGAAGGCAATGGCAGGTCACCAATGGCAGGTCGCTCCAGTACTCTTGCCTGGAAAAATCCCATGGACGGAGGAGTCTGGTAGGCTGCAGTCCATGGGGTCGCTAGGAGTTGGACATGACTGAGCAACTTCACTTTCACTTTTCACTTTCATGCATTGGAGAAGGAAATGGCAACCCACTCCAGTGTTCTTGCCTGGAGAATCCCAGGGACGGGGGAGCCTGGTGGGCTGCCGTCTATGGGGTCTCACAGAGTCAGACATGACTGAAGTGACTTAGCAGCAGCAGCAGCAGAAGCAGCAGCAGCAGCCAGAGACCCTGGAGTTTCTGTGATCACATTATCTGGTGTGACCCTTTAATTTATTCCCATTGATATTTGGAACTGATAGCAACACACCTTTGTTTGCTTTTCCAATCCTGGTTATGAAAGGATGTGAAGAAATTACAGAACATTCCATTTTTGGAAAATCCTAAATGATGGTTTTCTTTTCTCTGAATAAATTCCCAGTGTGGCCTCTGAGCTGTATGTTTTAACTTATGAGGCCTCTATAGGAATAAAATCTTCATTTCCTGAATACTTTAGAATCATTGAGTCCTTGGGGATGGGATACTTTAGTAAGAGATAAAATAGAGAATTTGTGTGAGTTTATCAGACTATGCATAGCTTCCCAGGTGGCTCAGTGGAAAAGAATCTGCCTGCCAGTGCTGGAGATTCAGAAGACTCAGGTTTGACCCCTGAGTTGGGAAGATCTCCTGAAGGAGGAAATGGCAACCCACCCCAATATTCTTGCCTCGAAAATCCTATGGATAGAAAAGCCTGGCAGGCTACAGTTCCTGGGGTCACAAAGGGTCCAACATGACTTAGCACACAAAGCAGAGTGGCGGAGGGCAGAGGGATCAGACTATGCAGATGGAGTCTTATAAGGAGGCAGTGATTTGTGACTAAGTAGGGGTGACCAGCCAGTGCAGTTCACCTGGGACTCAAGGGGTTTCCAGGACACAGGACCTTCAATTTTAAAGCATGGGGTGGTCGCAGGCAAAGTGGAATGCATTGGTTGCCCTACTAGTTGTACCAGTTTGACTAGAGAAATCTCCTGAGAAGTGAGACTTTCATTGTGAAAACTAGAAGAGCTCTGGGCAAACCAGGACTCTTTTTCACCCAACCGAACCACAGTATGAAGTGAAGAGATTTGGGGTGGGGGTGGGGAGGGGGAGGAATCTAGCTGTGTTGATCAAGTTTCTAAAAGACTAATCTACAAAACTGAAAACTGCGTGTTAGTTGCTCAGTCGTGTCTGATTCTTTACGACCCCATGGACTGTAGCCCACCAGGCTCCTCTGTCCATGGAATTCCCCAGGCAATAATATTGGAGTGAGTTGCCATGCCCTTCTCCAGGGGATCTTTCCTACCCATGGATCTTTCCTACTCAGGTCTTCCACATTGTAGTCAGATTCTTTACCATTTAAGCTACTTGTGAAACCCAAGTAATTTACAAAATAATATAAATATTCCTGTAAGTGGACTTTTACGCATATCTAGGATACACTGTCCCATTGTCAACATGGCTGAATTTTTAAATAAAATCTTTCAATTGTGTGAGTCACAGCGAGGCGAGGGAAATTCTGGAGTATTAATTCCCAAATGTGATTGCATTCCCAATCACTTTAGGAGCTTTTTAAGAGTACGGATCCTTGAGCCCTACTTACAGAGATTTTCATTTTAGACATGGCTGGGATAGGGCTTAGGAACTGTATAAGCTCCCAGTGACACCAGCCAAGTTTAGAAGCAATTGGTTGGGGAAGTATTTCATTCAGGCCATGGTGGAACATGATGAATTACTCTTGCTCTGCCATAGGGTACACTTCTTAGATGAGCCTGATTTTCATGTTCCATGTGACATTATGAGTAAACTGCCTCTCAGCTCCTGGTATCAAAAACCTTCAGTTCACTCATGAATCTGACACAAACTGAAAACTTCAACAAGTCACTTAGACTTCCTGACCATCTGCTTCTTCCTCTGTTGAAAGGGTATAGTGACAGAAGTTATTTCATAAGAGTTGTTACACAATTAGGTGATATAATGTGTGTGATAAATTTAGGAGCCCCCGAGCCACAGAGTTCAATGAATATTTGCTAAAATCATGATTTAATGTCTCTCCCTGAATGGTGATGAATAAACTGCCAAATTCTTACTTTTAGCTCTTTCTTTTACTGAAGTCTCTGAAAATAATATCTTTCTATTAATACAGTCTTTCTTTATATGAATGCTTCATGTTAGATTTGGGGTTAAAATATTTGACTCCATTAATGTTTAAGATACTTCCCAGGTGGCACAGTTTTAAAGAATCTGCCTGCCACTGCAGGAGATGCAGTTCAATCCCTGGACTGGGAAGATCCCCTGGACCAAGAAATGGCAAACCACTTCCGTATTTTTGCCTGGAAAAGCCCATGGACAGAAGAGCCTGGAGGAATATAGTTCATGGGATCACAAAGCATCAGATATGACTGAGTGACTGAGCATATTGATATTTGTGCTAAAATTTAAGATCTTATGGTACAGTCATGTTTCTGAAGACCCTATGAGCCCAGTGCATTCTGGGTGCTATCTTTGCCTATCTGCCATGTAATGGGTTGAAGTCATGGATAGCATTAAGCCATTCTGTTCTGGCAACATGGTCATGAGTTGGTGGTTGAAAAACTAAGTCCTAGAGTATAGAGCATAGGTGAGAATTTCCTCTTTTGCAATATCCATTTGATTCTCTCCTGTTCACTGCTCAAAAGGTAGGAATTGGATATAATTTATTTACTGCAGTTGGCTTTGTGTGCACGCTCAGTCGCTAAGTCATGTCCAACCCTTTGCAACCCCATGGACTGTAGCCTGCCAGGCTTCTCTGTCCATGTACTTTTCCAGGCAAGCCTGCTGGAGTTGGTTACCATCTCCTTCTCCAGGGGATCTTCTTGACTCAGGGACTGAATGCTCGTCTCCTGCATTGCCAAGTGGATTCTTTTTACCACAGCGCCACCTGGAAAGCCCTGCTGGGGCTTGAGCTTCATTTTCTAGTTCTTAGAAGAATACTTCACTCACACCTCTATATAACAAGTAGGTAATAATTTGATTACCTAATTATTTCCTTTTTTCCCCTAGCCATGTAACTAAAGGGCTTCCCTGGTAGCTCAGCTGGTAAAGAATCTGCCTGCAATGTGAGAGACCTGGGTTTGATCCCTGGGTTGGGGAGATCCCCTGGAAAAGGAATAGGCTACCCACTCCAGTATTCTGGCCTGGAGAATTCCATGGACTCCGTATCCATGGGGTCACAAAGAGTTGGACACAACTGAGTGACTTTCACTTTCACTTTCATGTAACTAACTGTTTCTCAGTTTTTAGACCTGGCATTATGAACAAGATCTGGCCGACAGCATTGTTGTGAGTTACATGGGGACTTGTCTAAGAAAACCTGTGCAACCCTACAAATTCTCTCTTCCTTCACCTGCTGACCTAATGCAAAGGATGTAGGAAGGCTGTAGATTGAAAATGCCTCGTCACTGCTCAGAGAAGAGCTGCCTAAGTAAGAAAGCTGCCAAGGGTAGGGCTTGTCTGTTTCATCAGTTAGACTATTCTGACTTCTCAGGTAGAAAGGAGAGGCTGCAGATATTTATGACAAACATTTGGCAAGTAGCATTTTTGGTTTCTGATACTTTTATTCTTTTAAAAATGAAGTGTTTTAAAAAATAAAGTTATGCAAGTCCTCATATATTTATCCTAGAAAATTTAGAAAGGAAGAAGAAAGTTAAAATAAGCCATAGTTATGTTACATATTCTTTTGGACTAGTTGTGTATACAGATAAATTTTCCCATAAAAATTAGCTTATCTGTTTTTAGTGTTTTATAACTTCCCCATTATTTAACACTTAAAGTAAATACTATTACATTTTGATCATCATTT
The DNA here is from genome assembly GCA_006410615.1 of Neotragus moschatus. NCBI lineage: Eukaryota > Metazoa > Chordata > Mammalia > Artiodactyla > Bovidae > Neotragus > Neotragus moschatus. The sequence continues at coordinate 3,460,466 of SJYA01002726.1, forward strand.
TTAATGACTGTACCATCATTTATTTAGTGCCCTCTAATTGAGCATTAAAATTGTTCTCAATGTTTCCTATAATACAAATACTGTTTTGAATATCTTTGTATGTTAATCTTTGCTCACATCTTTATTTTCTTAAGTTAATTGAAGTGGAATTGTACTTATAACTAGTTCAGAATTGCTAAATTTCATTGGCCTTGATCAAAACCACACCCATATTTTAATTTCACAGATTGTAAGTATGATCAAGGACTTGCTGACTTTAAATCATCATACCATGGGCAACAGAAGAAGGAAATGCTGAGTCTCATTACTTAAAATTGTAATCTCTTGTCATACAATAATTTGGGGACAAATTTATTGCATCTGAAATTCCTTGGAAAGTTAAATGTAAGCCTATCCTAGGGTAGGTAGACTCTTTGCCATTCTTTCACATTTTCTTCTGTCAGAGGTCTGCCTGGAAAGATGCAGTTAAATACTGAGATACACATTAAAGAAAGTGCTACATTTAACATTCTATAGAAATCATTCTGGTAGAGGAACTTTTACTCTCAAATTTGCCTGGGAAATTACTTGGTTAGAAAAAAGTTTGTTAAAATTTGATTATTTTAACTACTAACATGAGAGTTAGATGAAAATATGAGGGCTTGGGTATGATTTGATTTATCTTAGGATAAGCTTGTAGAATGTTGTATATACTGCAAGTCATTCCATTGGAAGACTTTAAAATCTCATTTGACTGATGGATTTCACAAATCAGTTCTCTCGGGGCAAGAAAGGCATAGTATTCATTTTTCAACTTCAGAAAGGAGTGCTTGCTCTCCTGGTAACACCTCTCTCATCTCACTGATGTTGTGCAACCACTCAGGCCACACACAGTTGCAAAGGCTCTTATCTTCTATCTGCGGATGACTGTGTGCCATTGTCAAGTGATCCTCTTTGGAGGCTGAGCGACCTTGCAGTGAAAGCCCTTCAACAGCTGGCTTCAAAGATGAAGAACAGTGCAAGTGGTTGAAGGCACAGATAACCCAGATTATGTGCTCAATTGTTGGCATAGGCAAGAGATATTTTTGGAAATACAGTGGCCAAGAACAGGCTTCTCTAAACATTTTTTTTTAAATCAGGACTAGATATATTTTTAAAACCATGTTTCATATGGCAACACTAGATATCGGTTTAAATCGTTTGGATGGATGCATAGAATCCTAAGACACAGTGTAGGTGCTTCACAGAGCCCAGTTTCATAAGGTGCCCTTACAGTCCAAAAGGTAACAAAAAGGGACTGGACCACTTGCTTGACAAAGTCACACAGCCTCCACATCAGCGTTCCCTGTGCTGCTCAGGCACCAAATCACAGTTGATAAGATGACTGCCCCTCATCGATATCTTCTCTAGGTGGTATCTTAGTGGCCACGTAGAAAGTGCCACTCTTGGTGGTATGTTTGTTTAAATAACAACCAGTTTTCCAACAACTCAAAGCCAAACAGATTTATGTTTTTTTAAATCCTTGGAGTGTGAAATATTGAAAAGAAATTTACCTTAAAAGCTATGCTTTTTATGTTGGTGTTGGCCCAATGAAAAAGAAGTAACTGTTTCTGGTTTCTTCACTCTTGACTGTAGAAGTAAGTAGCCTTCCCCATGAAATTGATAGCCATGTTCATTTTGCTGTTGCTTCAGGAAAACTTGTTTTAATTGTGGTGAGAGTTTTCATAATAGAGATTACGTGTCTTGAAATGGAAGCTCACCAAAATTGTTCCTGATTAACGAATATCTCTCTCAGGATCCTCTCTGAAGCACTGAAATTGGCATTTGACACTGGTTCCTTTTCTCCTGCTGCCTGAGATAAACCATGCCCACATGCTCTACTTTGTAGGCTTAGGACTGTACAGCAAGACTTGGTTCGCATTAGGATAGAGAAGCCCGGAACCTGAATATAGGGCAGACCCATGGCCCTTACCCCCCACATTTGACGTGTGAGCCTAGCATGTTTTTCCTTTCCTGCAGTCAGACCATCTGACCAATTCCCTAAAACTGGTGGTTTGCCCTTTGCAGAAAATAATTATGTTCACTGATTAATTTACATTTTTATATTAACTATTTTGAATTCGGCTGAGCCATTAGTTAGATGTGTGATATTTGGACAAGTCACATCACCACTTGGGACCTAATTTCTGCCATTAAATAAGATCATTGGTTGAACTCTAAGGTCTTTTCAAGCAAAGAGGGGCCCAAATCCCTCCAAACTACTCTATGATTATAATCAAATTATCTGATTATAAAAATATATATTCAGCCTGCACTGCAAGGTAGGTATTCTATTGGATGCAGATAACTTCAAATTTAATTCCTTGTCTTCTAGGAGCTTATGTCTCAGGCAGGAAATACCAGAATCGGGCTAAGATACCTGGGGCATGTGAGGCTAGACAGATCTTCTCAGGTGATCTTAGGACTCACTCCCTCTATCAGTTGAGAACTTGATGTTCATTCTGCAAGGTCATCCATGACAGACCACTAGGACACATTATTCTCCTATACTGGCTGGATAAAATGTCGTGGAAGTCACCCTGTTCTGCGTAGCCGCAGTTGCACCACTCCACTGTGTAGTACACATGTAGGTACTGTATTAGCAAGTGCTGGGGTCACTGGTCTTTCAGGAGCACAGGATTTCATTTGCATCCAAGCATTAGTTATAAACTCTGTGAGTGATTCCGTTTCTTTTGTAGTGTTGGGAAGTAAGCACAAGGGATTTGCCAGAGAAAGGGCTGGCTGAATGGAGCATCTTTTTTAAAAAATTATTTTTTATTGAAGGATAATTACTTCATAGAATTTTGTTTTCTGTCAAACCTCAACATGAATCAGCCATAGGTATACATACATCCCTTCCCTTTTGAACTTCCCTCCCATCTCCCTTCCCATCCCACACCTCTAGGTTGATACAGAGCCCCTGTTTGAGTTTCCTGAGCCATACAGCAAATTCCCATTGGCTATCTATTTTACATATGGTAATGTAAGTTTCCATGTTACTCTTTCCATACATCTCACCCTCTCCTCCCCTCTCCCCATGTCCATAAGTCTATTCTTATGTCTGTTTCTCCATTGGTGCCCTATAAATAAATTCTTCAGTTCCATTTTTCTAGATTCCATACATTATGCATTAGAAAATTATATTTTATCTTTCTTTTTCTGACTTCATTCTGTATCATAGGTTCTAGGTTCATCCACCTCATTAGAACTGACTCAAATGTGTTCCTTTTATGGCTGAGTAATATTCCATTGTGTATATGTACCACAACTTCTTTATCCATTCATCTGTTGATGGACACGTAGGTTGCTTCCATGTTCTAGCTGTTGTAAATAGTGCTGCGATGAACAATGGATACATGCATCTTTTTCAGTTTTGGTTTCCTAAGAGTATATGCCTAGATGTGGGATTTCTGGGTCACATGGTAGTTTTATTCTTAGTTTTTAAAGGAACCTCCATAACATCTTCCATAGTGGCTGTATCAATATTCCCACCAACAGTGCAAGAACATTCCCTTTTCTCCATGCCCTCTCCAGCATTTATTGTTTGTAGACATTTTGGTGATGGCCATTCTGATCGGTGTGAGGTGATATATCTCATTGTAGTTTTGATTTGCATTTCTCTAGTAACGAGCGATGTTGAACATCTTTTCTTGTGTTTGTTAGCCATCTGTATGTCTTTTTTGGAGAAAGTTCTGTTTAGTTATTTTACCCACTTTTTGATTGGGTTGTTTGTTTTTCTGGTATTGAGTCGTATGAGTTGCTTATATATTTTGGAAATTAATCTTTTGTCAGTTGTTTCATTTGTTATCATTTTCTCCCATTCTGAGGCTTGTCTTTTCATCTTATAGTTTCCTTTGCTATGCAAAAGCTTTTAAGTTTAATCAGGTCCCACTTGTTAACTTTTGTTTTTATTTCCGTTACTCTAGGAGGTGGGTCATAGAGGATCTTGCTTTGATTTATGTCATCAAGTGTTCTGCCTATGTTTTCCTCTAAGAGTTTTATAGTTTCTGGTCTTACATTTAGGTCTTTAATCCATTTTGAGTTTATCTTTGTGTATGGTGTTAGGAAGTGTTCTAATTTCATTCTTTTACATGTAGCTGTCCAGTTTTCCCAACACCATTTACTGAAGAGGCTGTCTTTTCCCCATTGTATATTCTTGCCTCCTTTTTCAAAAATAAGGTACTCATATGTGCATGGGTTTATTTCTGGGCTGTTTATCTTGTTCCATTGGTCTGTATTTCTGTTTTTGTGCCAGTACCATACTGTTTTGATGACTGTAGCTTTGTAGTATAAGTCAAGAAGGTTGATTCCTCCAGCTCCATTCTTCTTTCTCAAGACTGCTTTGGCTAGTCAGGGTCTTTTGTGTTTCCATACGAATTGTGAAATTTTTTGTTCTAGTTCTGTGAAAAATGCCATTGGTAATTTGATAGGGATCGCATTGAATCTGTAAATTGTGTTTGGTAGTATAGTCATTTTCACAATATTGATTCTTCCTACCCCGGAACATGAAATATCTATCCATCTGTTTATGTCATCTTTGATTTCTTTCATTAGTGTCTTATAATTTTCTGCGTACAGTTCTTTTGTCTCCTTAGGTAAGTTTATTCTTAGATATTTAATTTTTTTTGTTGCAGTGGTGAATGGGATTGATTCCCTAATTTCTGTTTCTGATTTTTCATTGTTAGCATATAGAAATGCAAGTGATCCTGTATATTGGTTTTGTATCCCGCAACTTTGCTAAATTTACTGATTAGCTCTAGTAATTTTCTGATACTATCTGTAGGGTTTTCTATGTACAATATCATGTCATCTGCAAACAGTGAGAACTTTACTTCTTTCCCAATCTGGATTCCTTTTATTTCTTTTTTTTCTCTGATTGCTGTAGCTAGGACTTCCAGAAATGTGTTGACTAATAGTAGATACAAAAACAAGACCCATATATATGCTGCTTACAAGAAATCTACTTCAGACCTAAAGATATATATAGACTGAAAGTGAGAGGATGGAAAAATATATTCTATGCAAACGAGAAGCAAAAGAAAGCTGGAGTAGCAATCCTCATATCAGACAAAACAGACCTTAAAATAAAGAATATTACAAAAGATAAGGAAGGACACTACGTAATGATCAAGGGATCAATCCAAGAGGAAGACATAACAATTGTAAATATCTATGCACCCAACATAGAAGCACCTCAATACATAAGGCAAACACTAACAGACATAAAAGGAGAAATTGACTGTAACACAATAATAGTAGGAGACTCTAACACCCTAATCACACCAATGGACAGATCATCAAAACAAAAAATTAATAAGGAAACAAGTCTTAAATGATATGTTAGATGAAATGGATCTCATTGATATCTTCAGGACATTCCCATCAAACGCAGAAGAATACACCATCTTTTCAAGTGCACATGGACCATTCTTCAGGGTAGACTACATCTTGGGTCACAAATCAAACCTCAGTAAATTTAAGAAAATTGAAATTGTATCAAGCATCTTCTCCGACGAGAATGCTATGAGACCAGATATCAATTACAAGAAAAAAAAAAAACTGTAAGAAACACAAACACCTGGAGATTAAACAACACATTTCTAAATAGCCAACAGGTTACTGAAGAAATTGAAAGGGAAATAAAAGAATTTCTAGAAACAAATGACAGTGAAAACACAAGAACTCAAAACCTATGGGATGCAGCAAAAGCAGTTCTAAGAGGGAAGTTTATAGCAACACAATCCTACCTCAAGAAACAAGAAAAACATCGAATAAGACAATCTAATTTTACACCTAAAAGAACTGGAAAAAGAAGAAGAACAACAACAAAAAATAGTAGAAGGAAAGGAATCATAAAGATCCGAGCAGAAATAAATGAAAAAGAAATGAAAGAAACCGTAGTAAAGATTAATAAAACTGAAAGCTCGTTCTTTGAGAAGATAATTGATGAACCTTTAGCCAGACTCATAAGAAAACAAGAGAGAAGAATCAAATCAATAAAATTAGAAATGAAAAAGGAGAGATTACAACAGATAAGATAGATAAGATAACATGGAAGAACTGGACAGATTCTTAAAAAAGTTCAATCTTCTAAGACTGAACCAGGAAGAAATAGAAATTATGAATGGAGCATCTTTTGACTTGGGCCCCTCTTTACTCCACATCCCATGGGGGAAGGAAGAGTTGAAAATGACAACTGTTGGCTACAGTATGCAGCTGCCTCACATATCTCTTGCCATTCGTGGAGTTGGGGGCTTCTGGACAATTTGAGGCTTGTTACTCTCCTTTACTTCTTTACCAGTCCCCCTCTAAGAGCCAGAGTAGGCCCCTGTGTACCTATTATACCCATCCCATCAATGCTTTGAAATTGTCCTTCTTCATACATACACACATGCACATGTATACACACACTCATATACGCACACACATAACACATATCTATATGATGATTGCACACTGCCATTTTCCTAGCCTCATCAGTCTTTCATTTGTCAGTTCACTGATTGATTCATTCACTGACTTATTCATTCATTTGTAGATCAGCATCAAAAAACTTTACACACAAGGATGACACAGTCCTAGCACAGAACGCTTTGGAGAGCATCCTGCAGCCTCTCTCAATACCACTTACTTTTCAGTGTCCTTCCAGCTTTGACTTCAATTAGAACTGGCCCTTTTCCCTCCTCTGTTCTTTTTGTCCAATTCTCTCTGCCATTTAGATACTTCTGATGGACTTTGTTTAAAGAGAATGCTCCCAGGTTTAGGAAGTTGGGGCTGGCTGCCTAGAAAGAGCTCTAATCGAAGGTGCAAGGTGCAGGGAGCAAAGAAGTCGACTGAGAATCAGTTGCAGAGAAGCTTAAATATTTAAAATCTCAGCCTAGAGGGTTTCACAGGTTTTCCTTTATCACTTTGGTAGTAGCTCTGCGGTGTGGCCTGTGGGGCTACTCTGGGGGCAGCGCATGGGAAGGAAATGTTCTGTAGCCCAGAGACTCCAGCCAGCAGGATACGGAGCTCACAGTGGGGCAACAAAGGCTATCAAGGATCCCACTGCTGACTGACAGTTGACAGTCCCCCACCTCTTTCGTCCAGTCTGGAGCCTGGTTTCTTCCTTTTTCTCTTCCCCAAAAGCAGTCTCTCTACTACAACTCAGCTATGGCCAACCCACACAGAGGTCCATAAGCAGTGCCTAATTTGTTCCTGAATTCTCCATCTTCTTTCACAGGCCCTCATCTCTTGAGTCTGGGCTTCTTATTTGGAGCTTGTTCTGAGTAACCTCGTCATGTCCCCATCTCAGAACAGGAGCCGCCCTTGGCCTTGCCAGTCCAGATCCCAGGATCAGAATCACAAATATCTCCCGTGCTGACAGATTCCTGGCTGGGCGTCCCTGACTTCTAAGGGTGCTCCACCTCAAATGCCCCACTGCTGTGCTTGCTGGGCTCCTCTTCCTTCTCAGCTGCCTGCTCAGCTTTCTCCAGCCACACCCACCCTGCAACGTGCACAGAGCTGAAATTCCCAGCAGCTGCTGGTTCCCTCTCCCTCCCTAGTGTTTGACCCTGAAGAACAGAGACAGTCCAAGTCTTGCTGTCTCCTTTCCTTCCATCCACACGTGAGTACTGCCAGGCCTGGCTGAATCCCATAGAGTTACACAGAGGACAATCATGCGTGAATCAAAGGTTATGGCACTTGCTATTCCGTAGATCCATGTCACAAAAAGAGTGGCTAAAACCTGAATGGCAGAGAAATTTCAGGGTCACATGCAAATCTCCTCTGAGTAAAATGTTTCAAAGGAAAAAAAAGACCACTAGTTGTGCCATAGTTTCACTATTTTCCAATTTTACCTTCTGGGATGTGACTATAAAAGTATCCTTAGGGTCTACACTATGCAGCTTCCTTTCATGCCAAACCCTCTTATAATTTGAAAATGTGATTCTTGTTACTCTATCAAAGGCATTTCCATGTGTCTTCAGAGGACCTGCTTAGTAGCCTGGTACCCTAGTTGAAGGGCTTCCTGGGTGGCTCAGTGGTAAAAGCAGATAACAATGGAAACTCCCAAGCAGAGTCTACTAGAACAACCCATCAGATTCTCCAAGGCACTCCATTTCCTCCATGACCTATAAGGATGGATTCTAAGGACACGTGGAAGGGCTCTGGATGGCCTGTGCCCTGCTGTTCCTGTGTGTGTGTGTGTGTGTTAGTCACTCAGTCGTGTTCAACTCTTTGTGACCCCATGAACTGTAGCCCTCCAGGCTTCTCTGTCCATGGGATTCTCCAGGCAAGAATACTGGAGTGGATTGCCATTCACTTATCCAGCTGCTCCCGTATGTTGAGTTATGTGCTTGAAAAGAAATTATCTTTGTTCTCAAACCTGTTTGTGCCTATTGTGCTTGTTACAATCTTGCAATTTGATTAGTTAGGACATAAATATTAAATATGAGTATGAAGAGTTGTTTCTAAGAAAATTAAGTGGAATGCTCTGGAAAGATATCACAAGAAATTTCCGTCAATTGAATATGAGTAAGAACAATTGCTAAAGGAAGAAAAACACTGTAAAAATAAAAGAGATATAAATTCTTGATATACCTTAAGGAATCCCAAACTGGAAATTATTGCCAATGCTTTATAGATTGGATTAGATAAGAAAAAAGATGTGAAGACTAGTCAAAGAAAAGGCCTGTGTTTTGTATGAAGATGTGTACACAAATATTTGTATGTTTTAGGTTAAAAGAAAATAACATATGTATGGGATTTTATGATTCTTCACCTTAAGTTGATCTACTTATCCAAATTGCTTCAGATGGACCTATGTTCTCTTATATTACTCCCATTTTAGAGATAAAAAGTTGAAAGAAAGATAACTTGCCTATATGTCCACATCCTGGAGATGTTAAGCCTGGAATGAAGTCTGAGTGTTTTTGGCCATGGTTCAAGCTTTTGACCATGATATGATATGTTAATAACTCTCCCCTTTCCTAGAGATGCTCTTCCAGGCAGATATTTGGCCCCAGCTTAGGACCCAACAATTTCCATCCTAGATGTACATCTCTCAGAAATCTTTACACAACTTTATTGGGGGACATGTATGAGGATGTTTGGTACAGCATTATGGATTAGCCTGGCTCTTCAAAAAAGACGTGCCAAGATGTGGGTTAAATCATTACAAAGATGTTATTGGGGGATATGCCTGTGAGAGAAAATGGGGAGGGTTGGAAGGACTGTCATAGCATAAAGCAAGCCTGATCCCAAGTGAAGGAGAGAGGGAAGGTAGGCTGGTGGAAGTGTCTTAGATGATTGCCATACAATCTAAAGAAGGTTCTTCGAGTCCACCAGGAAGTCTTCAAGCCAAAATCAGCTGTGAGAAGAATCCCATGTCTCCCAGGAGTGGGCTCATCTTAGTGTCCCTGATGTACTCAGTCACTGGCTGGGAGCAACCAGTGAGCAGTGTGACCTCGGGTGAAACACAGAGCTGGATTTCAGAGTACAGCAGCTGGGGCCTCTGCTCAGTTACCCTTCCTGAGGTCTGAGGTCTGTGAGGAGCATTCTCATGGATGCCACACATTACTGAGGGTAGCAGAGAGAAGAAGGCAGCCTGTATGCCAATCATGGGGAAAGTAGTTTGGTAATATGTAGTAGACCCACACCAGTGAGCAAAGATATATACCTAACAGTGTGGATATGTGGAGTGGTCTTAAAAACAATACGCTTAGTGAAAAGAGGAGGAAGAAGAACCAGAAAAAGATGTCCAATGCAATAATATTAAAATTAAGAATACTTGCATACAAAGCAATAACAATTTGCAAGTACACACACACAAGAAATGTTCATTATGTCCACTAGAATTGTGGTTTGAGTGAAATTTAGGAGTTAAAAGGAATAAATATAAAGAAATATATCCCTGCAAAAAGATCTTAGATGGGTTCGATGAGGATAAAATGTCTTGAACCGAGTATGAGTAATTCAGCTTCCTAACTCTGAGGACCTAAATAAACAAATAAACAAGGTACTCACCACCTACCCTCTAAAAAGACCAGAATACAGAAGCAGCCTTTTAGAACCTTCCAGAAACAACCATAAAGGCGGTCTTCTGCTATAAAAACGGCAGCTCACTCACAGCTCATCTCATCTGTGCCTCCTGTTGTAGCAAATAGAGACCAGCAGCCGCAGCACAGCGTGGCCTACGAACTGCCTCAGGCCACCTGCCTGCTTCCTTTTTCTCTGTGGCTAATTTTTGGGTTTTCCATTCCTGCCCTGGCCCCCTGCTTTGTGTCATTTTTCTTATAAGAGCTTTACTAAAATGTAATTCACATCCCATATAGTTCACTCATTTAAAGTGTACAGTTAAACGACTTTTGGTAAATTTAGAGTTGTGCAACCATCACACAGTTAATTTTAGAATCTTTTCAACACCCTCAAAAGAAACATTGTACCACTTAGTCAACAACCCACAACCTCTTCCACGGGACACTTTCCCCTTCTCACTCTGGGCAATCACTAATCTACTTTCTGTCTTGATGCTGCTGCTGCTGCTGAGTCACTTCCGTCGTGTCCAACTCTGTGCGACCCCAGAGACGGCAGCCCACCAGGCTCCCCCGTCCCTGGGATTCTCCAGGCAAGAACACTGGAGTGGGTTGCCATTTCCTTCTCCAATGCATGAAAGTGAAAAGTGAAAGTGAAGTCGCTCAGTCGTATCCGACCCTCAGCGACCCCATGTACTGCAGGCTTCCAGGCTCCTCCATCCATGGGATTTTCCAGGCAAGAGTACTGGAGTAGGGTGCTATTGTAGATTTGCTTATTCCGGACATTTCATATAAATGGAATCAAACAATACGTGGTCTTCTGTGACTGGCTTCTTTCACGCAGCATAATGTTTTCAAGATNTACTGCAGGCTTCCAGGCTCCTCCATCCATGGGATTTTCCAGGCAAGAGTACTGGAGTAGGGTGCTATTGTAGATTTGCTTATTCCGGACATTTCATATAAATGGAATCAAACAATACGTGGTCTTCTGTGACTGGCTTCTTTCACGCAGCATAATGTTTTCAAGATCTAGCCATATAGTATGGGTATCAGTGCTTCATTCTTTTTTGTTGCCAGGTAATATTCCATTGTGTGGATATATGACACTTTGTTTATCCTCTCTTCAATTGATGACCATTGGGTTGTTTCCACTCTATGGTGGTTATGAATAATGCTACTCTGACATTTGGGTATAAGTTATTGCATGGACACATGTTTTACTTTCTCTTGGGTGTACACTTAGGAGTGGAATTGCTGGGTTACATGGTAACTATGTTTAAGCTACTGAGAACTGTCAGAATGGCTTTCAAAGCAGCTACACCATTTTACTAATACATTCCCAACAACAGATTGGTTCCAAATAGGAAAAGGAGTACATCAAGGCTGTATATTGTCACCCTGCTTATTTAACTTATATGCAGAGTACATCATGAGAAACGCTGGTCTGGAAGAAGCACAAGCTGGAATCAAGATTGCCGGAAGAAATATCAATAACCTCAGATATGCAGATGTACACCACCCTTATGGCAGAAAGTGAAGAGGAACTAAAGAACTTCTTGATAAAAGTGAAAGAGAAGAGTGAAAAAGTTGGCTTAAAGCTCAACATTCAGAAAACGAAGATCATGGCATCCAGTCCCATCACTTCATGGGAAATAGATGCGGAAACAGTGGAAACGGTGTCAGACTTCATTTTGGGGGGCTCCAAAATCACTGCAGATGGTGATTGCAGCCATGAAATTAAAAGACACTTACTCCTTGGGAGAAAAGTTATGACCAACCTAGATAGCATATTCAAGAGCAGAGACATTACTTTGCTGACTAAGGTCCGTCTAGTCAAGGCTATGGTATTTCCAGTAGTCATGTATGGATGTGAGAGTTGGACTGTGAAGAAGGCTGAGTGCTGAAGAATTGATGTTTTTGAACTGTGGTGTTGGAGAAGACTCTTGAGAGTCTCTTGGACTGCAAGGCAATCCAACCAGTCCATGCTAAAGGAGATCAGCCCTGGGATTTCTTTGGAAGGCATGATGCTAAAGCTGAAACTCCAATACTTTGGCCACCTCATGTGAAGAGTTGACTCATTGGAAAAGACTTTGATGCTGGGAGGGATTGGGGGCAGGAGAAGAAGGGGACGACAGAGGACGAGATGGCTGGATGGCATCACTGACTCGATAGACGCGAGTCTGGGTGAACTCCGGGAGTTGGTGATAGACAGGGAGGCCTGGCGTGCTGCGATTCATGGGGTTGTAAAGAGTCGGACACGACTGAGTGACTGAACTGAACTGAACTGAACTGAACCAAACAGTGTATGAAGGTTTTAATTTTTTCATATCTTCACCCACGGTTATCTGTCTTTTTGATTATGGCCCCCTAGTTCTTCCTATTGGCTCTTGGCTCCCTGACCTCAATTGTCTTGCTGCTCAGGGGTAAAAAATTCACCTGTCAATACAGGAGCCTCAGGAGATGCAGATTCTCCTGGAGGAGGAAATGGGAACCCACTCCAGTATTTTTGCCAGGATAATCCCATGGACAGAGGAGCCTGGAGGGCTACAGTCCATGGGGTTGCAAAGAGTTGTACGCAGCTGAAATGACTGAATATACATGCATCCTTGATTTCAGGGCTCTTCAAGTTTTCTTACAAAAGGCACCTACCATCACAGAGGTATAACCAGCTTTTGGCTTCCCCAACTAAGGAAAAGGGATTGCAGATAATGCGGTTCTTAGATTCCATCCTCACAATAAAAGACTAGAGGAAGAGGAAGGTTGAATGTGACTGACAGAGTCCTTAGCTCTTTTCTTTCTCTTTTGTTCATGTTGCTGGAGTGACAAGCTGAGGGTTGCAGGAGGGGCTGACTTCGGCGCAGCAGCTATTCTAGAATTCCAACCTGAGAGTGACAAGGATGAGAGCATGGCCAGTGCAATTACCAGTTTACAGGTAGACTCTCATTGCCTCCAGTCTTTTCACTTTCTGCAAATGAAAAGATAAGAGAGAGGAGGGTCAGCATTAGGCTTGGTTATAATCAGTTTTTACTGACAAATACTTACAATTGATAATGTTAATTGTTGCTCTTATCAACAGCTTCTCTTTTATGGCTGGTTTATTTAGAAACAAGTGTTGACATTTGTGGATTCCCTGGTAGCTCAGCTGGTAAAGAATCCACCTGCAGTGCAGGAGACCCTGGTTTGATTCCTGGGTCAGGAAGATCTACTGAAGAAGGGATGCGCTGCCCACTCCAGTATTCTTGGGCTTCTACAATGCAGGAGACCTGGGTTCCATTGCTTGTACCACTGGTGTTCGATCAGTTGATGTTTGTACCAGGCTGTGTTCTAGGCTGAAGAGTCCTAGTTCAGGGTGATACAGATTTCAAGATTATCTCAGCTAAAGGAGAATGCTGTCAGCACAATGAGAAAAACCATTAGAAAAGTCATGGATTGTGTTTCTGTTTATAACCCTTTATTCTGAGGCTAGGATCACTGAAGTAGAGGTTTCTTCCTTGGAAAACTGACTTGGGTTTGGATCTCCCAAATATATTTGAATTTCTCTGTAGGAAAATAGGCCCAGTGAGTACACTTTGAAACAGTAATGATTCTATATGCAGCAGAAGCCTTACTTAACAACCATTTAGACTTGCAAAATAGACTAACGCCATTAACTAGGGCAATGTTTTCTTCCTTACTGTAGTCATTAACCAAATTGCTAGCTTTAGTTGTAACACAGATAACCATGCCTAAAGACCTANCTCTGTAGGAAAATAGGCCCAGTGAGTACACTTTGAAACAGTAATGATTCTATATGCAGCAGAAGCCTTACTTAACAACCATTTAGACTTGCAAAATAGACTAACGCCATTAACTAGGGCAATGTTTTCTTCCTTACTGTAGTCATTAACCAAATTGCTAGCTTTAGTTGTAACACAGATAACCATGCCTAAAGACCTACTGTTTTAGCATTTTTGTTTTAATGGGCATGACATGGAAATACATTCTCAACCTATTTTAATTTCATAGAATTCAGGTATAACTTTTAAACATCAGTTCTTTTTAGGTGAAATTCACTTACATCTAAGTGCACCATTTTAAGGGCCTTGATTAATGTGCTATACATTTGTGGAACCACTACCATAATCAAGATATAGAATATTTCCATCACCCTTTCCTCCTGCCCTTTGCTGTCAATCTCCACCCACTTTCTGGTGCCAGGTAAACACTAATTTACTTTCTGTCTCTAGATTAGTTTGCCATTTTGTAAAATTTATTATTTTTTTTCATTTATTTATTTATTTTTTACTTTACAATATTGTATTGGTTTTGCCATACATCAACATAAATCTGCCACGGGTGTACAAGTGTTCCTCATCCTGAACCCCCCTCCCACCTCCCTCTCCATGCCATCATATAAATGGAACCAGAGTGCTTTTGAGATTCATCCATGTTGTTGTATGTATCAGTTGTTCGTTTATTTTTACTGCTCAACAAGATGAATAAAGTAACATTTATCCCAGGAATGAAAGTTTGGTCAAACATTGAAAATCACCATGTTACCAGAATAAAGGTGGAAAACCATATGATCATCTCAATGTATGAAGAAAAGGTACTTGCCAGAATTCAGTCCTCATTTCTGATAAATATTCTTAGCCAACTAGTAATAGAAGGAAATGTTGATAAACAGCATAGATTGGAAATATGATGAGACTTAATGGCTGTATTATTTATCTACTGTTGTATAAAAAAAAATCCCCAAACTGAGCACCTTAAACAGTAAATACTTATCATCTCACAATTTTTGAGGATTAGAGATTTGGGAGCAGCTTAGTAGGGTGGGTCTGCTTGAGGATCTCTCATGAGGTTGCATTCAAGACATCAGTGAAGGCTGTAGCCATCTGAAGACCTGACTAGGGCTAGAGGATTTACTAACCTCAGGTTCTTGCTCACTGTTTGTAGAAAGCCTCGGGTCTTTACCATGTGGATCTCTGCATAAGGCTTCTTGAATGTTCTCATGTCTTGGCAAGTGGTTTCCTCTGGCATGGGTGATCCAGGAGAAAGAGAAAAGAACGAGAAAGCCACGATGCCCTTTATGACCTGGTCTTTTGGAAGTCATACACCATCATTTCCACCAGAGTCTATTCATTACAAACAAGTCACTGACTACAGCCCACTCAAGGGGGAGAGGTATTAAGCTCCACTTTTTGAAGGAAGACGTGTCAGAGAAATCATGAATATATTTCATAATTACCACGAGAGTAAGAGAACAAGATGCCTTACTCCAGGAATATCAAGAACAAGGGAAGGGTAAGTTATATTAACATGTTTTTTTTCACCATTGTCCTGGAGGTCCTAGACATTGCACTACAATGAGAAAAAGATAATTTCGATTAGAAAAGCAGAAGTAAAGCTGCCTTAATTACAGATGACATGTTTGTGAACAGAATATTCTACAGATTCTATGAAAAAGCTACTAAAACAGGTTTAGTAAAGTTGTAGGATATAAGGTCAATATATAAAATTTAAATTTTTATATACTCTCAACAATTGTAAAATGAAATTTTAAAAATGTCATTTAAAATGGTTTTGAAAATACATAAAATATGGATACTTCTAGATAAACTTAATAAAAGATGTGCAAGACCTGTAAACTGAGAACTATAAAATATTGCTGAAAGACAGACCTCAATGTATGGAGAGGTATGTCATGTTCATGGATTTGAAAACTCACTGTTGTTGAGATGTCATTTCTTTCCAAATTGATCTACAGATTCAGTGTAATCTCACTGAAAACACTGGTAGGCATTTTGTAGAAACTGATAAACTGATTCTAAAATTCATATGGAAATAACAAAGGATGTTGAATAACTAAAATGCTTTTGAAAAAGCAAAGTCGAAGAGTTTACACTACCTGATTTCAGGATTTATTATATATAAAGTCATTGAGACTGTGGAATTGTCTTAAGGATAGACATACAGAACAATGAAACAAAATAGGAAGCCCAGAAATAGGCATTATATGTAGTAGTGTTAGTAACTCAGTTGTGTCCAACTCTGACATCCCAGGAACCGTAGCCCATTAGGCTCCTCTGTCCATGGAATTCTCCAGGCAAGAATACTGGAGTGGGTAACCAAAACCTTCTAAAAGGTCTTCCCAACCCAGAGACCGAACCCAGGTCCCTTGCATTGCAGGCAGTTTCTTTACCATCTGAGCTACCAGGAAAGCTCTATATAATATCGATATAATGTAATATAAACATCTCAGTTGATTCCGTTGAATATGTATATATTATATGTATTTTATATATATAGTTGTTCCCAGGTATCTGAGAGAATGGTTCCAGATACTGCTTACAGATACCAAAATCCACGGATGCTCAAGTCTGTCATGTAAAATTGCGTAGTACAGTCTGCCCTCTCTATTGATGTGTTCTACATTCATAGAGTCAACCAACCTCAGATCAAAAATACTTTTTAAAAATTCCAAAAATTTCCAAAAAGCAAAACTTAAATTTGCTGTACCTTGGTAACAATTTACATAGCATTTACATTGTATTTACAACTATTTACATAACATTTACATTGTATTAGGTATTATAAGTAACCTAAAGATGATTTAAAGTATATAGAGAGGTTTAGTTTATATGCAAATGCCATACCATTTTCTATAAGGGATCTGAGCATCTGTGGGTGTTGGTATCTAAGGGGGGAGTCTTGGAACCAACCTCCAATAGATACCAAGGGACCACTGTACTCAGCTGATTTCTGACAAAGCTGTCAAGTTGTTTCCATGGGGAAAGCTTTTCTACAAATGGTGCCGAGACAACTGTATATCTATATAGGAAAAATTAACCTTTTGTTCACATCAAATATAAAAATCAAATTAGATCATAGACCTAAATGTTAAAGTTAAAATTGTAACATATTTGGAAATAAAAGATATGGGAGGAAATCTCAGAACTTGGAGAGGGCAAAAATTACATAGTGGTGCTAGTGGTAAAGAGCCTGCCTGCCAGTGCAGGAGACATAAGAGACATGGGTTTGATCCCTGGGTTGGGAAAATCATCTGGAGGACAGCATGGCAACCCACTCCAGTATTCTTGCCTAGAGAATCCCATGGACAAAGGAGCCTGGTGGGCTACAGTCCAAGGGGTCGCAAAGAGTCAGACACGACTGAAGCAGCTTAGCACACATGTAGTCACAGAAGAACCATTTAAAAATGGATATATTGAACTTTACTAGAACTAAAGTTATCTGTTCTTTGCTGTTGCTGCTGCTAAGTCGCTTCAGTCGTGTCTGACTCTGTGTGACCCCATAGATGGCAGCCCACCAGGCTCCCCCGTCCCTGGGATTCTCCAGGCAAGAACACTGGAGTGGGTTGCCATCTGTTCTTTAAGTATAAATATAACCAAGAGAATAGCAGGGATCAAGGTAGAGAAGGTGCCCACCAGGCTCCGCCATCCTTGGGATTCTCCAGGCAAGAACACTGGAGTGGGTTGCCATTTCCTTCTCCAATGCAGGGAAATGAAAAGTGAAAGTAAAGTCGCTCAGTCATGTCCGACTCTTAGTGACCCCATGGACTGCAGCCCACCAGGCTCCTCTGTCCATGGGATTTTTCAGGCAAGAGCACCGAAGTGGGTTGCCATTGCCTTCTCTGAGAAGGCTGTGTGCCCACCAAATCCTCAGTGGATGAAGGGCAGTGGCCAGGAAGTCAGTAAATGACATTGATGGGCGTGAAGGTTGTATGACTGAGTGCTAAGATTCTCAGAGGGTGGGGCACCTTGCCTATATCAGAAGAGCAAGGATACAGACTGCCCCTGGTGACTCTGAGGTATGTGCAGTCTGAAAAGAGAAGAAAGTCTTGTGGGTGGAGGGGAGGGGAGATCAAGGAGAGGGAGAAGATTTCAGGTAAGGCAGGTGATAGAGGGACATGCATGGCACGTGACTCAGGGTGTAGGGATATTTTGATACAGCTTCTGGGGCCTTAGTGGAAGGATTTGGAAAGAAAATGAGACAGGTTAGAAAGAAAGAGTCTTGAGAAGAAAGGATAGAAGAGATGTGTTTTAGACCATGATTATAAGAAAAGAAGGAAAAAGTCCGGGAAAATGTAGTCCTCTCATTCTCCCAAAGAAGTAATCATTTTTTTGCTTGAATACTCTCATAAAATGTTTTTGAAAACAAACTTTATTTTTTTTGCCTTCGTTAAAATATAACTTTTCTACAGTACACAGATTTTAAGTGTCTGGTTCAGTGACTTTTTCCATAATTATACACTGAAGTTACCACCACTGAGATGGAGATGTAGAACATTTTCCGCACCTTAGCAGGTTCCTCATGCTCCCTTTTTGTTGCTACCTGCCCTCTCTTACTTATGCTGCTGCTGCTGCTGCTAAGTTACTTCAGTCGTGTCCGACTTAACCTCTACTCTGGCTCCTATCACGTTCCTCTCACATTTTTTAAGATTGAGGAATAGTTGATTAACAATGTTGTGTTAATTTCTGCTGTACAACAAAGTGACTCAATTATACATATATGTGCATTCTTCTTATATTCTTTTCCGTTATGGCTTATCTCAGGATATTGAATATATTTCCCTGTGCTATACAGTAGGACCTGGTTGTTTATCCATTCTATCTACAATCGTTTGCATCTACTAACCCCAAACTCCAAGTTTATCCGCCCCCCCCACCTTCCCCCTTGGCAACCACGATTCTGTTCTCTATGTCGGAGAGTCTGTTTCTGTGTCATTTGTGTCATATTTTGGACTCCACATAAATTACATCATATAGTGTTGGTTTTTCTCTTTCTGACTTCCTTAGTGTGATGATCTCTACTTCTATCCATGTTACTGCAAATGGCATTATTTCATTCTTTCCTAAGGCTGAGTTGTATTCCATTGTATATATGTGCCACATCTTCTTTATCCATTCTTCTGTCAATGGGCATTTAGGTTGTGTTCCATGCTTTGTTGTTGTTGTCCAGTCACTCAGTCATGTCTGGCTCTTTGTGACTCCATGGACTGTAGCACGTCGGGCTTCCCTGTCTTTCACCATCTCCCAGAGCTTGCTCAAACTATGTCCATTGAGTTGGTGATGACATCCAGACATCTCTGTCCTCTTTTGTCCCCTTCTCATCCTGCCTTCAATCTTTCGCAGCATCAGGATCTTTTCAAATGAGTCAGGTTTTTGCATTAAGTGGCCAGAGTATTGGAGTTTCAACTTCAGTATCAGTCCTTCCAAAGAATATTCAGGACTGATTTTGTTTAGGATTGACTGGTTTTATCTCTTTGCTGTCCAAAGGACTCTCAAGAGTCTTCTGTAACACCGCTATTCAAAAGCAACAGTTCTTCAGTGCTCAGCTTTCTTTATGGTCCAATGCTCATATCCATACATGACTACTGGATGGAGCTTTGTTGGCAAAGTAATGTCTCTGCTTTTTAATATGCTGTCTAGGTTGGTCATAACTTTTCTTCCAAGGAGCTAGCATCTTTTAATTTCATGGCTGCAGTCACCATCTTCAATGATTTTGGAACCCAAGAAAATAAAGTCTGTGACTGTTTCCACTGTTTCCCCATCTATTTGCCATGAAGTGATGGGACCGGATGCCATGATCTTAGTTTTTTGAAAGTTGAGTTTTAAGCCAGCTTTTTTACTCTCTTCTTTCACCTCCATCAAGAGACTCTTTAGTTCCTCTTCACTTTCTGCCATAGGGGTGGTATCGTCTCCATATCTGAGGTTATTGACATTTCTCTCTGCAATCTTGATTCCAGCTTGTGTTTCATCCAATCCGACATTTCCCATGATGTACTCTGCATATAAGTAAATAAGCAATGTGACATTATACAGCCTTGATGTACTCCTTTCCCAATTTGGAACCAGTCTGTTGTTCCATGTCTGGTTCTAACTATTGCTTCTTGACCTGCATACAGGTTTCTCAGGAGATAGGTAAGGTGGTCTAGCCTTCCTCTCTTTAAGAATTTTTCACAGTTTATTGTGATCCACACAGTCAAAGGCTTTAGCATAGTCAATGAAGCAGAAATAGATGTTCTTTTCTGGAATTATCTTGGTTTTTCTATGATCCAGTGTTGGCGGCTTGATTTCTGGTTCCTCTGCCTTTTCTAAATCCAGCTCGAACATCTGGAAGTTATCGGTTCATGTACTGTTGAAGCCTAGCTTAGAGAATTTTGAGTCATGTGAGATGAGTGCAACTGTGCAGTAGTTTGAGCATTCTTTGGCATTGCCATTCTTTGGGATTGGAATGAAAACTGACGTTTTCCAGCCCTATAGCCACTGCTGAGTTTTTCAAATTTGATGGAATATTACAGCACTTTCACAGCATCATCTTTTAGGATTTGAAATAGCTCAACTGGAATCCCATCACCTCCACTAGCTTTGTTCGTAGTGATGCTTCCTAAGACCCACTTGACTTGGCACTTGAGGATGTATGACTCCAGGTTAGTGATCATACCATTGTGGTTATCTGGGACATTAACATCTTTTTTGTATAGTTCTATGTATTCTTGCCACCTCTTCTTAATATCTTCTGCTTCTATTAGGTTCATACCGTTTCTGTCCTTTATTGAGCCCATCTTTGCATGAAATGTCCCCTTGGTATCTCTAATTTTCTTGAAGAGATCTCTAGTCTTTCCCATTTTATTGTTTTCCTCTACTTCTTTGCATTGATTTCTTAGGAAGGCTTTCTTATCTCTCCTTGCTGTTCTGTGGAACTCTGCATTCAGATGGGTAAACCTTTCCTTTTCTCCTTTGCCTTCCTCTTCTCTTCTTTTCTCACTTATTTGTAAGGCTCACCAGACAGCCATTTTGTCCTTTTGCATGTCCTTTTCTTGGGGATGGTTTTGATCACTGCCTCCTGTACAATGTTATGAACCTCCATCTGTAGTTCTTCAGACACTCTATATGATCTAATCCTTTGAATCTATTTGTCACATCCATTGTGTAATCATAAGGATTTGATTTAGGTCATACATGAGTGGCCTAGTGGTTTTCCCTACTTTCTTAAATTTAAATCTAAATTTTGCAGTAAAGCGTTCATGATCTGAGCCACAGTCAGATCCAGGTCTTGTTTTTGCTGACTGTATAGAGCTTCTCCATCTTTGGCTGCAAAGAATATAATCAATCTGATTTCAGTATTGACCATCTGGTGTTCATGAGTTGATTTGCTTTTGATGTTGGAAGAGGGTGTTTGCTATGACCGGTGCATTCTCTCAGCAAACTGTTAGCCTTTATCCTGCTTCATTTTGTACTCCAACACCAAACTTGCCTGTTACTCCAGATATCTCTTGACTTCCTATTTTTGCATTCCAGTCTCCTGTGATAAAAAGGATATCTGTTTTTGGTGTTAGTTCTAGAAGGTCTTGTAGGTCTTCATAAGCCGTTCAACTTCAGCTTCTTTGGCATTAGTGGTTGGGCATAGACTTGAACTACTGTCAATATTGTATGGTTTGCCTTGGAAACAAACAGAGATCATTCTGTTGTTTTTGAGATTGCACCCAAGCACTACATTTTGGACTCTCGTTGACTCTTTTGTTGACCATGTTTTAGCTATGTGAGTAGTGCTGCTATGAACATTTGGATGCATGTATCTTTTTGAATTAGAGTTTTGTCTGGATATATGCCCAGGAGTAGGATTGCTGGATCATATAGTAATTCTATTTTTATTTTTTTGAGGAACCTCCATACTGTTCCCCACTGTAGCTGTAGCACCTTACATTTATACCAATAGTATCATTCTTCTCTCACATTTTTAAGTTAGCATGTAAATTTTTCTATTATAAATCTAAATAATTGAAAAGGATGTCATTTCTGGCATGTCATATATTGTACCTTGATCTGCAGATTTAGCCAATTTAGTTTATGGAAATGTCTGCTATATCATTGAAATGAAGCCAGTCCTCATTGTCAGACCCATTAACCAGATTGAATTTTCAGTTAGAAAAAATCTGACTTTGTTTATCAGTTAATACAAACATATTCATATATCTCCCTGTGATCAATTTATCTTACTTTGAGATGCAAACTCCAAGACATACAGTTGTATATATAAGCTTCAGAGATTTGTCAGGAGTTTCTCACCCTGAGAACTCTGAGCAGTGCATGAGACAAGGTACTGTGGCTCTTGTGTTTTTATGAAGCTCTTTTGCTTTGCACCCAGGAAATTGTCTCACAGTTCTTCCTCACAGGAGAGAGCCGTAGACTCAAGTTGTCCCTTATTGGGTGCCTCAGAAGTTTTTATATCAGGGAATGTGTATTTGGGACTTGGGGGAAAGGCTATTGTAAAAGGGAGATTGTAAAGGAGAATTAGCAGACTGTGGAAGGCCAAATTTAGGAAAGATTACAAATATAATTGAAGATAAGTAACAATTTAGCCATAAAGAATCTGCCTACAATGCAGAGCCTCAGGAGACGTGGGTATGATTCCTGGGTCAGGAAGATCCCCTGGAAGGGCGCATGACAACCCATTCCAGTATTTTTACCTGGAGAATCCCATGGCCAGAGCAGCCTGGCAGTCTACAGTCCATAGGGTCGCAAAGAGTTGGACACGACCGAAGTGACTTAATACAGCATGTCATGGCAACCAATCAGCTAAGAGCAATCTACCTGCTGACTCCAGGAAGCCTGTGTGTACCCTTAGGGTGAGGGTATTTGCAGTCTCAGCACTGGTCTTTTTGATCATTTAATTATTTGTTGTGCAATTTGTCCTACGCATTGTGTTCAACAACATCCTTGACCTCTACTTACTAAACTTCCAGCAGCAACCCCTTTGTTCCATTGTGACAAGCAAAAATGTCTCCAGATATTACTAAGTGTCCAGGGATGGGGGCAAAATGGGTCCTGGCTGACACTCACTGCCCTAGCATTCATCAGTTTGAGGACTGCTGTCCTGGGAGGTAGTGGCTTCAGAGAACTAACCTGTAGCCTGGAGAAGGGTCCACAGTTGTGATGTGGGACCCAATTTTCCTCCCCTTTTGGCCTACAAAAGTGGAACTTGAATCTTATTTCCAAATAGGCTGGGTGCAGCAGAAAGAGAGCCAGGACCAACCAAGTGGTCCTTCTTGCAGGGGTAAGCAGACAGGGTTGACAGTGGTCTTCACTGTGGCTTCTAGTCTTTGGCACAAAAGGAGAGGGTGGGGACCATCTGTAAACTTGGTTTGATGACATCATCAGAGATGTCCCTTAGAAATTCTAAGAAATAACTGAGTAAAATTTTGGAGGGGTAGGGATCTGTTAACAGAGAAGGGTAAATGTTAGAAAAATTCTTTCTTTACACTTAAGCCATTTTTAAAACCCCATTCAAGTGTGGTCTAAGGCAATACTACTCAAAGTGTGAATCCATAAACTGTTACTGGTTTTTGACTAGACAAGGAGTTTAAGCCAAAGTATGAATCAACACACTGCTTCCTTCATTGAGAATCTCTTGCTATGAAAGAAATGTCAGCTGAATTTAGTGCTTAATGACTTTAGAGCATAGTGACAAAGTTTGTTTACCTTCTGGCTCCAGTTCCTTGTCACAGCAGCAGCCTACACTTAGAGCAGCAAGGAAAATGAACTAAGGTCTTCAGAGGATCATGAAATCAATTTTGGGACTTGCAACCTTTATTTTTGTTTTTTTTTTTTTAAGAAAAAAAGACTTAGAAAGATATCAGAGTCCATGCTACTTGGAATAAGTTTTGTTTAATGAAACTTTTGTTTTAGTTAAACATGTGTAAGTATACAAACATACAGGTGTACTGTATTACAATGTAAAAACATATTTCTTTTATTATTTTTTAAATTATGAAAGTATGATAACACACAGGAGACTTGCAAGATCCAGAACAAAGTTGCATATAATTCCACTATATAATACAATTTTAAGTAGATGAATTAAGATTTTTAGTTGAAGTTTCAGTATCAAACTCTCAAAAATTAATAGAATGAATATACAAACAAGTAGAAGGATATAGCAGACCTGAAAAGCACCATGAACCAATTCAACATAATCAAGATTTATACAGTTTTCACAGAACAGTAGGATACAAAGTCTATTCAAGTTCCCAAAGAGTATAAACTAGGAGACACTGGAAAATATCCAAAGAGATAAAACAAGGGGCAAAAATTTCATGATCTAAAGGTATTGAAATCACAGAGTTTGTTCTCTTGTCACTGTGGAATTATGCAAAAACATATTTCTAACTCTGGATATAGGCCAGGAAAGATTGAAGAGCACTGATCTAGGGGAACGTGAAAGCACAACTGTGTTGATTTAAGGGAAGGATTATATCCTCCCTTCAACTGCTCTATGTGATAGGGTCCTATGTGATAGCCCTATGTGATAGCTTCTATAGGATGCATTTCCTAAGCTCCTGAGTCAGCTGGCTTTTTCCCCGAGTTCAGGTAAGGGGAAGCGCTGGCAGGAAGTTGGAGTCGGGAAGAGAAAAGCCAGGGTATTTGTGCTTCTCTCTTTGTCCCTGGTGGCATCTCCAGCATTGCTGTATCTTCATTATGATCCCCAGATCTTTTTCAGTTATGCATCAGCAACAAGTACTGCCAATGTTTGATCCATATTCCTCAGTTTACCCTGGAGGCATCTTCAGACAGTACCCGTACACACCTGCTTTCTGCATCTCTCTGCCTAAGGTTTGAGCAAGCTCCGGGAGTCGGTGATGGACATGGAGGCTGGCCTGCTACAGGGTGGACTTGGCCCTCTTGAAGGAAGGGCAGACCAAAAGTGCCCAGGAGTGACCTTTAAGGGAGATGGGATAAAATTGGCAAATAAAATTCCAGCTTCCTCACCCCTCAGTGGGACGATTCTGATGTAATGCACATTGTTTCTAAGAGGGTTAGAGCACAGATTAAAAAGAGGAAAGTGAGGTTCAGATAAATTAAATGACTTCTCTAAAGTCACATGTGCTAATGACATTTGAATTCAGGGCTGTTTTTTCCTACTGTCAACTATTCCATAGCTGTGTTTTTTTGTATATTTCCTTCAAGGTACAGTTCCTTGGCCTGTAAAATTATTGACTTTCTAACGATTTCTCCAAGTTAACCTATCTTGTTTTCTGGGCCAGTCTTTGTTGTTGTTGATTTAGTTGCTAAGTTGTGTCTGACTCTTTTGAGACCTCATGACTTTGGCCCTTCAGGCTCCTCTGTCCATGGCATTTGTCAGGCAAGAATACTGGAGTGGGTTGCTGTTTCCTTCTCCAGTGGATCTTCCTGACCCAGTGATCAAACTCATGTCTCCTGCATTGGCAAGCAGATTCTTTACTAATGAGCCACCTGGGAAGCCCCGGCCAATCTTGACCCTGTGCTCATCAGTTCAGTTCAGTTGCATCTGACTCTTTTCGACCCCATGGACTGCAGCACGCCAGGCTTCCCTGTCCATCACCAAATCCCAGAGCTTGCTCAAACTCATGTCCATCAAGTTGGTGATGCCATCCAACCATCTCATCCTCTGTCGTCTCCTTCTCCTCCTGTCTTCAGTCTTTCCCAGCATCAGGTTCTTTTCCAATGAGTCAGTTCTTCACATCAGGTGACCAAAGTATATTAATTTCACTCTATATCCTTCCCTCGAACTGCTCCATATGATAACCTTCAACTTCTGTAGGCTACAATTCCCAGGCTCCTGGCTTTTTCCCAAGTTAATGTAATGGGAGGCACTGGTGGGAAATCGGAAGGGGAAGAGAAAAGCCAGAGTATTTGTCCTTCTTGCTCTGTCCCTGGTGGCGTCCTCAGCATAGCTGTATCTTCCACTGTAGCTGGTCAAGCATACAGTAACGCCAGTTTCCCCCAGTGACTGGCCTCTGGGCTGTGGGAACATTGACTCTTCCTTTTGTCTCTCTAGCTCAGAAGTGGTAGCACTTTGTGCTTTTGAAAATTTATGGGTTGCTTCACAGTCCTCTGTTTGGCATCTCAGTCAAATCATGACCTATATAACCAATTCATGGATTAATTTCCTTTGTTTTAAATCTTAGCGTAATTCACAGTTGGAGCCACTTGGTATACTTTCTAATTTCATATTTCATAAAGAGTGATGATGAGTCCTCTGAACATGATGTATGTAATGAAAGAACATGTTATTGATTAAATGATATTTAGCTCAGAATCAGCCCCAAGATTCCTTGTCAATGTTTGTCTTTAATTAACAGGGCTAGGTTTTGTTGTTGCCGTTTGTTTGTTTTTAGTCTCATTTTCTATTAAGTTTGCAATAGCATTATGTCTTTAGAATGTATATACCTTCATTAAACATTGTGCTGTGCTTGGTCGCTTCAGTCCTGTCTGACTCTTTGTGACCCTATGGACTGTAGCCCATCAGGCTTCTCTGTCTATGGGATTCTCCAGGCAAGAGTCCTGTACTGGAGTGGGTTGCCATTTCCTACTCAAGGGGATCTTCCTGACCCAGAGATCGAACCCGCGTCTTTTGCATCTCCTGCATTGGCAGGCACGTTCTTTACCACTAGCGCCACCTATTGTAGTCATGAGATTAAAAGACGCTCTTTGGAAGGAAAGCTATAACAAACCTAGAAAGCATATGAAAAAGCAGAGACTTCACTTTGCTGACAAAGTCCCTATAGTCAAAGCTACGGTTTCCCAGTAGTCATGTACAGATGGAAAAGTTGGACCATAAAGAAGGCTGAGCACTGAAGAACTGATGCTTTCCAATTGTGATGCTGGAGAAGACTCTTGAGAGTCTCTTGGACTGCCAGGAGATCAAACCAGTCAATCCTAAAGAAAATTTACCCAGAATATTCATTAGAAGGACTGATGCTGAAGCTGAAGCTCCAATACTTTGGCCATCTGATACTAAGAGCCAACTCACTTGAAAAGACCCTAATGCTGGGAAAGATTGAAGTCAGGAGGAAAAGGGGGCAACAGAGAAAGAGATGGTTGGATGACATCATCGATACAATGGACATGAATTTGAGCAAATTCTGGGAGATGGCAATGGACAGGGAAATCTGGCATGCTGTAGTCCATGGGGTTGCAAAGAGTTGGACACAACTTAGTGACTGAACAACAGCAGAGTAAATAAGGTTTAAGAAGAAATCTTCATTAAATAAAGGAAACATAATAAGCTTTTAGACCATTTTTAATACATATTAAATCTCCCTGTCTTATATAATTTCAGTAAAAGATAAAGTGTGACATGAGGAATGGAGTGCTTTGGCCCTTGTTGGAATTTTCTGACATCAGACTTATGTTGTGAAGTGTAGGTAGTGAGGGGGAGACTAATTTTTATGTAATGACTTTCTTTTCTCTCTTGACCACTGTCAAGGAATGCATTGTTCTTGAAGGAGAGTTCTGGAAAGAGCAAAATAAAGAATTGGCAGGAAATATTAAAAACTATTTAAGCAAGTATTTTAAGTTAATCTCAATGCCTGTCTGTAGGGCAAGTTTTGAGAGGAACCAAATGTTTTCAGAGACCTCCACATTTCTATGAACACTAGATAAAGGCTACAGGTAAAACTCCTTGTATGATTTCATCTTATAATGTTTTTCCATTTCCTATTAAAAACAAAATGAAAGGCTAACTTCTGGACTGATTATTTTTAGCAACATGTACCTTTCTCTGTTATCAAATACATAAGAAATTTTGAACACAAATGAAATTAATGGAGTGCTTCTGATTTTTTACTGATAATTCTTTTTTACTCCCAAAGCAAATTCCAAGGTTCAATACATACATGTACACATGTTTGCCAAAGGAATATTGTGCCTTTTATCATATTCCTTGTAATAGAAATAACTTATCCATTTTAGCTACACATTAAATTGATGGCAACCCACTCCAGTATTCTTGCCTGGAGAATCCCATGGACTGTAGCCTGTCAGGCTCCTCTGTCCATGGGGAGGCAAGAGTTGGACACGACTTAGCAACTAAACCACCACATTGAATGACAACAACCTTAGTAATGAGGAACTGCTTATTGATTAGTCTTTTTTTAAACGTATAAACTGAATAAATGAACTTTATTAGATCTTACATCATTTTAATTTTGAATTGCCTCCTTTTGGTGGTACGATAATGTATCTTATCATACATGATTTATAATTTATTTCTCTGTGGTTTTGTAACATGCTTCAAGATAAGATTTAACATGCTCATTAGGATTGAAAAAGGAAGGCAAGCTTTTTCTGAAAGAAAGCAAGTCTGACCTGGCACTTTGTTTTGACAAAGAAGACAGTCTTTGCTAAGTTGGGTATGTGGAAGATATATTCCACAAACTGAAAGGGCTAAGTTCACAGCTCTAAGGTTTTTAACAAAAATATATTTAAAGCACATGACATAATAAAAATAAATAAGTTTTATTTAAAATACTGTATTCAGTAGAAAGTATTAGAATTAAGAATATTTCCATTTTGCCTCCCTTTTCTGAGTGTGTTAGGTTAAACAGATGCTCCTAAGTGGAAAAAAATAATAAAACTGTTACAATAAATAAAACTGTTACACAGAGAAATAAATTATAAACCATGTATGATAAGTACATGTCATTTGATAAATCTTGGCAAAGTCTTTTCTTGTGTTCATCAAAATTAAAGTGAGTATAGTGCAGGACTGTAAGGGCTAGGAAACAAATCCTTTTGTAAGTTAGGTAGCTTTTAATTCTTTGTTTTCATTAAAACTGGGGACAATCAAAATATCAGTGTAAGATCATTAAAAATGTTTGCTAGATCACTGCACGCTCTGTTACTAAAAGGTTCAAAGAATTGAGTGATGGCTTAATAATATAACTCTTCCATTCTGTCTTCTAATTGTATGAATATGGTTTCTCATTGCTTACTTCTACACAAATAAAAAGAATGCAATTGTTCTTAAACTTATTCTCATTCTAGCATTAAGAAATACTTATCCATAGGTACATGAACTAAATTTTTTTTAAGGTTCAACTCGTTAAGATATTGATTTCCAAGATAATTTGTATTTTTGTTCAATAAAATTTAAACAAAATTTATAATACATTCATGTTGTTTTGATCAATTGTGAATTAATAATAGTTGTATTGATAGTCTAGAGGAAAGTTACTTAATTTTGAGTGTTGATTTACAGAGATATTTTCGTGGCAGAGAAGGATACTACAGATCACAAAGGACTTCTAGGCATAAAGCATGTTACACTGGAATAGAATTTTTGGAGGGAATAGAATGAGAATATGAGTTGAAGGAGAAAGAAATCATGTAAAATCTCCTATTGTTAAAGAAGAATTAGGGTCTTTTTTTACAGAATGATGGAGATAAAAAATTACTATGGTATTTAAATTTCACTGCATACATTTTATAGTGTTATGTCATAGCTTTGTTTTTAAATGACCACCATTACATTGGAAAGAATATCCTTTGCAGCTATTGAAATTTTTGAATAATTTATTTATTCCTACCTGTGCTGTGTCTTTGTTTCTGTGCAGGCTTTTCTCTAGTTGCAGCGAGTGGGCTTGGAGAAGGTGATGGCACCCCACTCCAGTACTCTTGCCTAGAAAATCCGTGGACAGAGGAGCCTGGTGGGCTGCAGTCCATGGGGTCACGACTGAGTGAGTTCACTTTCACTTTTCACTTTCATGCATTGGAGAAGGAAATGGCATCCCACTCCGGTGTTCTTGCTTGGAGAATCCCAGGGACAGGGGAGCCTGGTGGGCTGCCATCTGTGGGGTCGCACAGAGTTGGACACAACTGAAGTGACTTAGCAGCAGCAGCAGTGAGTGGGCTACTCGCTAGTTGCGGTGTGTGGGCTTCTCATTCTGTGAACAAGAGGCTTCTCTTGCCGTGAAGCATGGGCTCCAGGGCATGTGGGCTTCAGTAAGCTCAGCATGTGGACTCAGCTATGGCGCGCGGACCGTGGAGTGTATGCTCAGTAGTGGTGCACAGGCTTAGCTGCTCCACGGCATGTGGGGTTTCCCCACCCCAGGGACAGAACTCACGTCTCCTGCAATGGTAGGCAGATTCTTTACCACTGGATGACCAAGGAAGCCCGCAACTATTTAAATTTATAATGAAAAAATTAGATGTCAACTTGGATATCTGGTTTGGTCCCTGGGTCAGAAAGGTGCCCCTGGAGAAGGGAATGGCAACCCACTCCAGTGTTCTTGCCTAGCAAATCCCCATGGACAGAGGAGCCTGGTGGGCTACAGTCCATGGGGTGGCAAAGAGTTGGCCATGACTGAGAGACAAACACTTTTCGATATGTGAAAAGGGATACAGTTCTTCAAAATTCTTTTGAGAATGTTCCTTAGGGGACGATACTCAGTTATGAGATCTCACAGTTGGGTTGCCTTACAAAAGTATGTTAGCCTGAAAACATCTTGTTATAAGCACAGCCTTGACTCATGGGTCCGGTAGATTCTCCTGTCAGTGGACCAGGTTCCTTCTGCTTTGTAGTGAATTGAGGATTCATTCTCTCTTTTTCATCTCTGTGAAAGCTCTTTTCTTTTTTAAAATTACTACATAGACCATCTCCCTTCTGTTCAGAATCTTTGTTTAGGCAAAGCTTACTACAATGAATTAGCTTTCTCAGAGAGTAGTCATTCATTCTATTTATCCATCAAGAAATATTTGAGTTTCACGTATGATAAATATTTGAGTTTCGCATATCTTTAGAAAAATGCAAGAAGTCTGATGTAATACAGAGCTGAATTGTTGGTATTAATCTTATCCAAAGCCATCTTAAGAGGTAAGGTTAAGAGATATTCTAAAAGTCTACAAATTGGAAGCTCACAGTTCACATGATTTATTTAACATGATTTATTTGTCCTATATTGTGTTGGATGACAATAAACTGTGTGGATCACAATAAACTGTGGAAAATTCTGAGAGAGATGGGACTACCAGACCACCTGACCTGCCTCTTGAGAAATCTGTATGCAGGTCAAGAAGCAACAGTTAGAACTGGATATGGAACAACAGACTGGTTCCAAATAGGAACCTTTTCCTATTTGGAAAAGGAGTACATCAAGGCTGTATATTGTCACCCTGCTTATTTAACTTCTATGCAGAGTACATCATGAGAAACGCTGGACTGGAAGAAACACAACCTGGAATCAAGATTGCTGGGAGAAATATCAATAACCTCAGATATGCAGATGACACCACCCTTATGACAGAAAGTGAAGAGGAACTAAAGAGCCTCTTGATGAAAGTGAAAGAGGAGAGTGAAAAAGTTGGCTTAAAGCTCAACATTCGGAAAATGAAGATCATGGCATCCAGTCCCATCACTTCATGGGAAATAGATGGGGAAACAGTGGAAACATGTCAGACTTTATTTTTCTGGGCTCCACAATCACTGCAGATGGTGACTGCAGCCATGAAATCAAAAGACGCTTACTCCTTGAAAGAAAAGTTATGACCAACCTAGATAGCATATTCAAAAGCAGAGACATTACTTTGCTGACTAAGGTCCATCTAGTCAAGGCTATGGTATTTCCAGTAGTCATGTATGGATGCGAGAGTTGGACTATGAAGAAAGCTGAGCACTGAAGAATCGATGCTTTTGAACTGCAGTGTTGGAGAAGACTTTTGAGAGTCCCTTGGACTGAAAGGAGATCCAACCAGTCCATTCTGAAGGAGATCAGCCCTGGGATTTCTTTGGAAGGAATGATGCTAAAGCTGAAGCTCCAGTACTTTGGCCACCTCATGCAAAGAGTTGACTCATTGGAAAAGACTTTGATGCTGGGAGGGACTGGGGGCAGGAGGAGGAAGGGACGACCGAGGATGAGATGGCTGGATGGCGTCACTGACTCAATGGGCGTGAGTCTGAGTGAACTCTGAGAGTTGGTGATGGACAGGGAGGCCTGGCGTGCTGCGATTCATGGGTTCATGAAGTCGGACACGACTGAGCGACTGAACTGAACTGATATTGTGTTGGATGGTTTTTAAATTAGTTGATAAAATTTAAAAATCAGAATCACATAGTCAGTTTTCCAGCTGTTTTTGGAAATCAAGAACGTCTGTGAACACTGGGCCCACATTCTCACAAGGTGGAAGCCAGTCTGCTGAGACTGAGTTAGCTGCTGCTCCATTCGGGCAGGGTTACCTTCTCCAGGTTTGCTGTTGCTGCTACTTTAGTCTTCACAATGTTCAGGTTCACTCACTCATTGCATCTGCCTGACTAGCACAGGCACTTGAGATTGAGAATTTAAGTTTGGATAGTCTATTATTTTCTCTTGGGTTATTAATGGATGGAGTCTGTAGGAAGCTAAATATTTGTATTGCATTACCATGGCCCTATTAAAACTGCTTTCAGTAGGTCATACATTTATAGGGTCCCCTCAACTTTCATGGATGGTCACTAAAATAAACAGTGTTATAAACCCCACTAGTACCCTTTGGGGATCTGGTAGAGGGTATTTCCCTCTACATTGCTATGTAGCTCAGGCAAGGCATTTCTTTAAAGATTCTGAAAAGCTTTGTTTCCATGAAAGAATTTGTACATTTCTTCTCAAGGACAATAAGAATCTCAAGGACAAGCAACTGATTGTATTTATGTTTTTGCTTTGACTCCAGAAAGTTCTAAGCCAAAGTCATGGCTTAACTCTCATGTTGCAAGTCACACCTCATTTCTTGTTTATATTCTTGTTCTAACTAACTTCTTCTCTGAATGTTCATCTAATCTAGGCTAATTATTTTCACTTGTCCTCATTTTTTATACAGTATTTACATTTTCTTATTTTATTGTATGTATTTGTTGTAAGACATCTCAGACCACACATTTATAATCTTTTCTTGATTTATTTCATTTCTAAAGATGGCCGGAGGCTCTATTACATTTTGGTTCTCCTTAGGGAATATCTTGGTTTCAGTTTTGAGTTTTCCTTGCTCTGGTTCCCATCTATCACATATAAAAATTACTGAGTTACACAATAAGCTTTGCAAGGACTTTTGCGGTGATCCCATAGTTTCCAGCATCTAGTACAGGACTTACTTTCTATATGCCATCTGTTGTGTAGTGACAGTATAACAACAATAAAAAGTAATTTTTCATTTCAGCTCTCTAGAACAAGGGGACTTTTTATCTGTACTGACTCCTGAAAGTCATGTCTTCAAAAAGAATGAAAGATCCATGTACAAATAGTAGACTTTACATACTTTATCATAAAAGGACTATCTTATGTAAGACTGGTGGTAAACTTTTTCTCGGGATTAGGAGTGGAAAGTGGCTCTGTTTCTTTAAACTTCATATTAATTTAGCTTCACTTATCTTTCTATGAATCCTTATTTAATACCTTGGACATAGACTACAGAAATTATGTACTAGGATAAAGACAATATAAGCAGTCAAAATTACAAATGTCTACACAAAATCTTCATAATTTAATAAAAGAATCTGCAGACACTCTACTAAGTTTATGCAAGTGTATATTTCAAGTGTATTTCATGCAAGTCTGTATATTTCACAGATACAGCAAAATGGAACCTAAGGCCAGATTTATAGTTTGGATGGGCCACATTTTGCTATGAAGAAAGCGTGGCAGGCTGTTGGAGATACTTCATGACTCTGTCTTAGCCCCATTCTGTGGTGGCTTGGCCTGTGGTCAAAAGCTCAGGGCACTGTCTAATGGCTCTGTCCATGGGATGTGCTCACTGCCACATTTCTAAAGTTAACCACTTGCACTTAATTTCAAGCCTTTTTTTACTTTGAAAACTCTAAACGCCTCATTGAGGACAAAACATACAATGTGTGCCAAGCCCTCTGGTTTCAAAGTTCAGCTGTTTTTGAGTTATTTGACTGGACAAAAGGTCGAACGATATCTTTCACAGCAGGGAAAGTGTAATTTTCCATGTCTTTATGATGTTTTGAAATGGTTGAAGTGATTTTTCTCCTAAAACTTCTATAAATAAATAACTTTTACCAGTGGAATAACTCTAATTTTGAGATGCCTTGCTTAAAAATGTTGGAAGTAACCCTCTCCACTCCTATCTATAGTCTATTTTCCAGCATTAGAAGGGAGAATCAAAGGCAACCCCAGATTACAACCTAGATCTTTCATGTTTGGACAAAAAGAACGGAAAGTTGAAGCTTCTAAAAAGTTTCTCAATTTGTGAGATTACAGCAGATAACCTCAACTCTATATTTTCATATTAGTGTTTCAGCAAAAGTTGATTAGAAGGGCCCTGATGTCAGAGATTACACTCTTGTCCAAGCCTTCATAAGGTCCTGCCATACTTCTCTGGGTTTGCATCTCACTTATCCAGCACCTCACAGTCAACTTCTCTTTTCCACATTATCTTTTTTTTTTTTTTCCTTTGGTTTCCATACATATCATTATTTCTGTCTCCTGCGTCAAGACAACTGTGTGCCAAGTCAACTGTGTGCCAAGCCGACTAGGAATGTGGGCTCAAACTTCTTGCAAGATTTACCTTTGTGGGCTGCCATCCAGTAGCTGGTGAGTATTTTTGTGTACTTTGCTCAAAGTTGTTCTGTGTGAAAACTGACCTGCCAGGAGTTACTTTGGCCTCCCAATGAAGACCAAACTACTGTAAGGCATGCTTAGGAGAAGGCACACCTCTTAAACCTTGTCTTCCATCCTTAACCTACCCACGTGCCCACAGGTGTAGCTTCCCATTTGACCCTAAGCAAGTGTTTGAACTTTTGGGACGGAAGTGGGAGGTCGAGTTCTTAAGACTGGGCTCAGGACTCTTGATATACTATTTCTGCCCTTCCCCAGGTCTAGGGAGTGTGTACTCTGGGTCATTCCTGTTGGGGGGAGGGGTTTCGGGATTAACCCTATCCCCAAATCACCCTATTTGGTGATTAACAACCTCTAGTACTGTTCTATTTTTTTTCCGCCGTGCACAGTTTGTACTTTATAAGCATGTTTCTGCATCGGGCATCACTTCTTTGCCCTATTGCCCTTTCTTCTGTACTGTCACTATCTTCCAGAGTCTGTTTGGCAAATGACCTCTTCCACCGTTTATTCCATGGGCCAGTGTACGCTGATCAGCACTTCCCATTTCTGCAGGTCTCTTATGGGAAACTGCAAAATGCCTGGTCGCTGTCCTCTCATTCTGGGCTTATTCACGTCCATCCGTCAATCCATTCAGTCCAAATCCCACAGGGCTTCCTCTCGGCCGTCGATCACCTCCTCTCTCCTTACTTAGGGAAGTCTGTCGAGTTGTCCCTCCAAGTCTCTTGCCCATCTCCCCCACGCCCACCCAGACCGGTGGGTCTGTCAGTCGGTCCGCAGCCGCCCCGAGTGGCTCTCGGGCCTCGACTGACTGGACGTGAGTCTGTCCCGCGCCAGCGTTTCCATCCGTCCCCCGTCTGCCTCCAATTCGGCAGGAACTTTACTCCAGCCGAGAGGCGAAGGGCGGGTGAGCGCTGGTGCGGGTCTAGGCGCCCGCAGCGGGCGCGGGGCGCGGCAAGGGGCGCCGGGCGGGGTGGGCTTGCGAGCGGGCTGGGGGTGTCGCGGGCCGCCCTGCCCTATAAGGGGCCGAGCCGCCTCCGCCGCCGGGCGGGTGCCGGGCGGACCGCGGCGGCGGCGGCGGCGGCGGCTGCTGCGATTGGCTCAGGCGCCCCATCCGGGGACTGGGCTCGGCGCTGCTCGTTCGCCCTAAAGGTACCAATATGGCGGAGGTGAGCAGGGAAACCNCTGGGTTGGAAAGATCCCCTGGAGAAGGGAAAGGCTACCCACTTCAGTATTCTGGCCTGGAGAATTCCAAAGACTGTATAGTCCATGGTATTACAAAGAGTTGGACACAACTGAGCAACTTTCACTTTCACTTCTCACTTTCAATTTGTGACAGTCTACCTTCAAGTGACGGGCTTCTGGTGGATCAGCAATAAGAAAAAAGAATCGGCCTGCAATGCAGGAGATGAAAGCAGATGTGGGTCGATATCTGGGCTGGGAAGATCCGCTGGGAGAGGGCATGGCATGCCACTCCAGTGATCGTGCCTGGAGAATCCCATGGATGGAGGAGTCTGGTGGGATACAGTTTACAGATTGCAAAGTGAAGCGACTGAGCACGCACATGCACCTTCAAGTGATATTACACAACTTAACACACAGTATAAAAACTTTACAGCAGTAGTCGTTCCTCTGGGCTGTTATGATATTGTTTCATATAGTTCACTATGTTATAAACCCCACAATATATTGTTAATATTTTTCTATACATAGTCAGTTATCTTTTAAAGAGATTTTAAAAATTCAAAAATGATGTATTTACCTATGTTGCCATTTCCTGTACTCTATACTTCTTTGTAGACCCATACTTCACAAAGTATCATTTTTCTTCCATCTGAAGGACTTTCTTTAATATTTCTTGGAGTGTGAGTCTGTTGGCAATAAATTCTCTCAACTTCTTATGTCTGAAAATATCTTTGTTTCTTCCAGTTTTTTGAGAGGTATTTTCACAGAATATGGAATTCTATGTTGACAAAATCCTTTCAATACTTTAAAGATGTTATGTCACTGGCTCTTATTTTACATTGTTTCTGATGATACCTTCTGCTATCATTCTTCTCTTGCTTTTCTTATATGTAATGTATCTTTTCCTGTTCCCCCTAATTGCTTTACAATTTTTCTCTTTATCACTATTTTTGAGCAATTTGTTTATGAAGAGTCTTGGTATAGTTTTCCTTGAGTTTCTTGTATTTGGAGTTCAGAAGAGGTGGCAAGAATACACAGAAGAACTGTACTAAAAAGATCTTCACAACCAAGATAATCACAATGGTGTGATCACTCAACTAGTGCCAGTCAAGTGGGCCTTAGGAAGCATCACTATGAACAAAGCTAACAGAGGTGATGGAATTCCAGTTGAGCTATTTCAAATCCTGAAAGATGATGCTGTCAAAGTGCTGCACTCAAAATGCCAGCAAATTTGGAAAACTCAGCAGTGGCAACAGGACTGAAAAGGTCAGTCTTCATTCCAATCTCAAAGAAAGGCAATGCCAAAGAATGCTCAAACTACCACACAATTATACTCATCTCACACACTAGTAAAGTAATGCTCAAAATTCTCCAAGCCAGGCTTCAGCAATACGTGAACTGTGAACTTCTTGATGTTCAGGCTGGTTTTAGAAAAGGCAGAGGAACCAGAGATCAAATTGCAAACATCCACTGGATCATGGAAAAAGCAAGAGAGTTCCATAAAAACATCTACTTCTGCTTTATTGACTATGCCAAAGCCTTTGACTGTGTGGATCATAAGAAACTGTGGAAAATTCTGAGAGAGATGGGAATACCAGACCTCCTGACCTGCCTCTTGAGAAACCTACATGCAGGTCAGGAAGCAACAGTTAGAACTGGACATGGAACAACAGACTGGTTCCAAATAGGAAAAGGAGTACGTCAAGGCTGTATATTGTCACCCTGCTTATTTAACTTCTATGCAGAGTACGTCATGAGAAACGTTGGACTGGAAGAAGCACAAGCTGGAATCAAGATTGGTGGGAGAAATATCAATAACCTCAGATATGCAGAGGACACCACCCTTATGGCAGAAAGTGAAGAGGAACTAAAGAGCCTCTTGGTGAAAGTGAAAGAGGAGAGTGAAAAAGTTGGCTTAAAGCTCAACATTCGGAAAATGAAGATCATGGCATCCAGTCCCATCACTTCATGGGAAATAGATGGGGAAACAGTGGAAACAGTGTCAGACTTTGTTTTTTTGGGGCTCTAAAATCATTGCAGATGGTGATTGCAGCCATGAAATTAAAAGACGCTTACTCCTTGGAAGGAAAGTTATGACCAACCTAGATAGCATATTCAAAAGCAGAGAAATTAGTTTGCCAACAAAGGTCCGTCTAGTCAAGGCTATGGTTTTTCCAGTAGTCATGTATGGATGTGAGAGCTGGACTGTGAAGAAAGATGAGCACCAAAGAATTGATGCTTTTGAAGTGTGGTGTTGGAGAAGACTCTTGAGAGTCCCTTGGACTGCAAGGAGATCCAACCAGTCCAGTCTAAAGGAGATCAGTCCTGGGTGTTCTTTGGAAGGACTGATATTGAAGCTGAAACTCCAATACTTTGGCGACCTCATGCGAAGAGTTGACTCAATGGAAAAGATCCTGATGCTGGGAGGGTTTAGGGGCAGGAGGAGAAGGGGACGAGACAGGATGAGATGTCTAGATGGCATCACTGACTCGATGCACATGAGTTTGGGTAAACTCCAAGAGTTGGTGATGGACAGGGAGGCCTGGTGTGCTGCGATTCATGGGGTCACAAAGAGTAGGACACGACTGAGTGACTGAACTGAACTGAATACTTGTTATATCTGTGTATTTAGAGTTTTCATCAAAATTGGATAAATTCCAACTCCCTTCCCTTTGTCTTTTGCTTCAAGGATAAGAGTCTTATGTATCAAAGGCCTCTTGAGGTTGTTCGACAAGTCACTGATGCTCTTTCTTACTTTCTTTTTCCCCCTGTGTTTTATTTTGGATAGTTTCAACTGCCGTGTCTTCACAGTCAACAAAACTTTTCTCCTGAGATTAATCTGCTATTAATCTCATGTAGTGCATTTTTCATCTCACTTTGTAGTTTTCATCTTTAAAAATTTGATTTGAATCTTTTTAATGTCTTTTTCTACTTATTTTTTCAAACATATGGAATGCAGTTATAATAACTCAATTTCTTTTTCTGCTATTTCCAACATTTGTGTCACTTGTTGGCTTTGACTGATTGCTTTTTCCTCATATTTGGGTCAAGTTCTCCTGGTTCTTCATATTCCTAGAAACTTGTATTGGATCCAGACACTGTAAATTTATCTTGCTGAGCATAAAATTTTTTATATGCCTATAAACATTTTTGAGCTTTGTTCTAAGAAACAGTTAACTTATTTGAAAACAGTTATCATTTCAAACCTTGCTTTTATGATTCATTAGATAGGCTCAGAGCAAGACTCAGTCTGAAAGTGAAAGCGAAGGTCACTGAGTCATGTCTGACTCTTTGCAACCCCATAGACTATACAGTGCATGAAATTCTCAAGGCCAGAATACTTGGCCTGTTTGGAGTGCACAACCTTTCCCTTCTCCAGGGGATCTTCCCAACCCAGGGATCAAAACCGGGTCTCCAGCATTACAGGAAGATTCTCTACCAACTGAGCCACCAAGAAGCCCAAGAACACTGGAGTGGGTAGCCTATTCTTTCTCCAGTGGATCTTCCCAACCCAGGAATCGAACTATGTTCTCCTGCATTGTAGGCGGATTCTTTACCAGCTGAGCTACAATGGAAGCCCAAGACTCAGTCTAGGAATAATTATTCTCCACTACTGAGGAAAGAACTTCTAGCATGTTCCCCTCACTGCCTCATGGATTATGTGCTTTTCCTGTGTGGCTAATGGAAACATGACTATTTCAGGCCCTATGTGTGCATATCCCTTTCATCTTTTTGATGATTCTTTCTCCAAACTTTGACAGTTTTCTCACACATATGTGCTGATCATATCCTTATAAAAACTTGAGAGAGACTCTATGCAGACCTCTCTCCGTGTAGCTCTCTCCTCTTTGGAACTTTTCCTTGTACTGAATATCGTAGCTCCTTTAGTCTCCCTGCTCCCTTAGCTTCATCTTCTCAATTCAAGTGCTGGGCTTCCCAGGGAATGCTTTCCTGCATTCCCTTCTGCAATGCAGGAAACACAAGAGGTGAGGGATCTTCCTCTGAGTCTGGAAGATCCTCTGGAGGAGAGCATGCCAACCTGCTCCAATATTTTTGCCTGGAGAAGTGTATGGACAAAGGAGCCTGGTGGGCTACAGCCCATGGGTTGCAAAGAATCAGATGGGACTTAGCACACACATATACACACCCCTCCCTGGAACTGGAAAATTGTCTCAAGGTAGTAAGCTTGGGCAGTTATAGGGCTCACCAAGTTTGTTTCTCATATCATAGGGATCACTGTCTTTCATTACCTGCTATCAGTATCCTGAAACTTTTATATATTTTGCCTGTTCTTAGTTGTTTCAGGAAGGAGAGTATATCCAATCCCTATTATTCCATTTTGATCAAAAATGGAGTCAACTTTGATTTTTCTTCCTTCCTCTACAATGAGATTTGTGTAGGAAGATTCCTTAGAAATTATCCATAAGTTGACAAAGGTATCAGGTTACTCTCCATAGACCCAGACCACCTTAACAAGCATGATATTTTTTTTTTAAATAAATAATTACATAAGAAACACCTCTTGACTCTTCTGGAAGCTTGAGGCATTTTTAAAATGTTCACCACTTGGCCACTGACCTTCAGAAATTGAGTGTAATGGAGCCATGGTTATATTAATAAATTACTCTAGCAAGACTAATAACTCTGTCATCCTAACTGTTGAAAAAATTGATGTAGCACCTCTCTACAGCCTGCGGGCTGAGAGCAGGGTAGGGTGGGGCCTGAAAGGGGCACACAACCCAGTGAATTCATCTGTAAGTTGGAGATTTCAAAAGACAGACTGATAAATGGAGAGTCATAAATTTATGATGTTTATCTTCAGAGATTTAGAGCAGTGGCTTAAAAGACGCTAATACAGATGTAATCTTAGTTTCAAACAGCTCAAGGTAGCAGCTGCATTTGTGAATCTGATATTAAAGTCTTCCCGGGGCCCCCACAGAGCCGTCAGTGTTCTTGCCTGCAGGCAGCTGCCGGGCTAGTGGTTCAGGTGGGTCTCTGCGCTGCAGGTGGTGACATGGAGCATGTGTGGGTGTTAGGCTTTTAGGGAAGACAGCCTTGGGGTGGAATCCTAGCATTGTCATTTACTCTATTCCGTGAGCTGGGGCAAATCACTAGTTCTCTTTGAGCTCTCTTCCCCCAGGGTATATTTTTCTGTGACTATGGCAATCGCTACGTCACATGTAACAGAGTAACGTCAGTTCTCTCAGATGTCCCTTTTTTGAAATCCCATTCAAATCCTCTACCTTCTGTTAGTAATCCTCTCTGACACTAGCTTCCAGCTTTCTTATTTGCAAGAGAAGGCAAAAGCTCAGGTGTCTTGTCTGAATTTGTGTGTTCCCAAATCGTCAAAATCTTATATTTACAGCTTTGAATTTGGTTAGTTATAGTGATGGTTACTCTCATTTACACAAATCTTCCTAATTTCATTTTGGGTGATATCCTCTTTCCAAAGACTGACTGGACAGATCTTTACTATACGGCTTATTACATTACTTTTGGAATTATTTGCTATTTCTACTGACTGCCCCACAAGAAGATGAAACCCTTAAAGGCTAAGATCTTAAGTATTATTCACCTTGGTATTATCAACACCTGCAATATCAAAGACAAACATAGCAAGACCTTTCTAGAATAATCAATAAATGGACCAACCAAAGACAAAATGTGTGTGATATCTGAGAAAGATACATCTGAAATGGACCCAAGGTTGAAGACTAGCAAGTTAAGTACCTTATTGGGAATAATAATTTAAGTGAAGCCAGTCAGAACCCAAATATTATGTGGGACATTTTTTCTGGAAACCACTCTGAAAAAAAGCAATTTGATAGAAAAAAATGTAGACCCCACTATCAAATGGGCTTAATTTCAAATACCAGCTCTTCTATGGTTAAAACATGTGACCTGGGGTAAATTATTAAATCTGTCTGAGCTTTAGTTATATTTAAAAAGTAAAAAGGGAGAAAAATAATAATGTAGTAATCATTACTGTTCTTCATTGAATATTTCTGGTGCTTCTTCTTTAGATGTTTGATAAGGACTGTACTTCACTTCTCTCTTGATTCTGGGCATGGTCATATAATTGACTTTATCCAGACACATGGAAGTGTTTAAGCCAGTGTAAGATTTGCCACTGTTTCTTCCTCTTACCCTAAACACAGGGAATGTTCCAGAGGGGAAATCTTCACCACCTGGGTCTCCAAGTGGTATGAAGTGCAACAGAGTCCCCACAGACCAAAAGAAATAAACTTTTGTTGTTTAAAGCAACCAAGACTTGGAGCTTGTTTGTTACCACAGTTTAAATAAGGTCACTGTTACTGATACAAGTTGATAGGTTGTGTCAAACTGATAGGTTGTTGAAATCATTGAGAGGTTTTTTAAATGTCTGTGTCAGTTTTTAAGTCTTTGTGGGCCTGATGTTGCTGAGTTAGTAAAAGATGTAAAAAGTGTCAAATTATTGGGTTGGTCAAAAAGTTTGTTCACGTTTTTCTATAAAATCTTATGGAAAAACCCAAATGAACTTTTTGGCCAACCCAATATTTAATTTGAACATGAGAATCTTTTTGGTGAGGCTGCTGCTGCTGCTAAGTCACTTCAGTCATGTCCAACTCTGTGAGACCCCATAGACGGCAGCCCATCAGGCTCCCGTCTCTGGGATTCTCCAGGCAAGAACACTGGAGTGGGTTGCCATTTCCTTCTCCAGTGCATGAAAGTGAGAAGTGAAAGTGAAGTCACTGAGTCATGTCCAATTCTCAGCGACCCCATGGACTGCAGCCCACCAGGCTCCTCTGTCTATGGGAGTTTCCAGGCAAGAGTACTGGAGTGGGGTGCCATTGCCTTCTCCATTTGGTGAGGCTATATCACTGCAAAGTCTATCAATAAGAGAACTACCAGCCTCAACAACTGTTGATGAAAGAAGGTGTTTACACCTTGTTGGAAAGAAACACACACCACATCACATCATGTGTCAGTTAAATAGCAATACAGTATACAGCAGAGTGAATATTTGGCAACCAGTATTTAGCAAGATCTAATAAGATATGAACTCCGGGAGTTGGTGATGGACAGGGAGGCCTGGAGTTCTGCGATTCATGGGGTTGCAAAGAGTCAGACGTGACTGAGCGACTGAACTGAACTGAACTGAATAAGATATGAATTGTGTGGCAAAGTGAGCTATTGAAGGGACAGACCAGTTGTAGCTAGAGGAAATGGGGGAGTTTGAGAGAAATCTTGAAGGCGGATAGGGTATGAATAGGTAGAGGACAGAGAAGACCACGAATTTCTAGAAACTATGACACCTCTGAATAATCTGTCTTGCTTGTCTCATTGCAATTCTCTGATAATAAGTTGTATCTAAATATAGAAAGCTGTGTTTTCACTTTTGATTCCAGGAAGGGTGATATCAGAAAAATAACACAGACTTCCATAATTCTTGGCACATGATAGAGACCAACCCAGATTTATTGGTCAAATGACTGAAAAGATGGATGATTGGGTTTTATAGGAAGACAGACCTGGATTCAAATCTCAGCTCTCTCTCTTACTATATGACCTTATAAAAGTTACTTATCATGTCTGTGGTTTATTTTCTATGTCATAGTATAGTTTTGTGTTCAGCTGTGTTATAAAGCTTCATGGTGGCACTCAACAAAGAGCAGAACACTTTTCTGTTGCAAAATAGTGTTCACAATGATCAGAGTTCATACTCTCCACAGAGCGGAGGTATATTCTTGGCATGAAAGGAGTTTTCTAATATATCAGTATCATAGAAAATGTGCTGATGAACATCATTATGCCTAGAGATTCTTCCTTTTGTTGGATGTTTTCAAAGTTTGGATTCACTGAGTCAGAGAATATATCCATGGAAAAGTCATCATCTTCTAGGGGCTAGTTCCAGGAAGCAGTCCCAGCTACTGCAAAATGGAGCATAATTACTTTTGTTAATATTTACTTATTTGGCTGTGCTGGGTCTTAGTTGTAGCATGTGGGATCTTTATTTATAGCATGTGCAGTCTAGTTCCCTGACCAGGGAG
This sequence comes from Neotragus moschatus, assembly GCA_006410615.1. NCBI lineage: Eukaryota > Metazoa > Chordata > Mammalia > Artiodactyla > Bovidae > Neotragus > Neotragus moschatus. The sequence continues at coordinate 3,504,079 of SJYA01002726.1, forward strand.
AAAACTCAGGTTCCCTGCACTGGGAGCATGGAGTCTTAGCTATGGACCACCAGGGAAGTCCCAAGATGGGAGAATAACTATAAGAGCCCAAATTCAGCTGGCAAACTTAGATTGGATTAAAGAATCTGCTTGGGCTTGTGGGCTGATTCTGTTTAGCTAAGTTGTTTTCTGGTGAAAACTCTTTGCTTGTTTTAAATTCATCTTCAGCCTTCCACCCCACAGCCTTCCACCCCACCATTCTCTCTCATTTCCCAAACTATCAGAATCACCTCTGGAGTTACTTCAGTCCCCTTATTAGTGAATGATACGATCTGAGATTGGTACAGCTGGCTGGGGTGTTGGATAATCATTTCCTGTGCAGTGTGTGGATCCATCCTCACTCCTCAGATGCCCTGAGCTCCTTTCTATATCTTTCTGCACTGAAGTTTTCAATGTATTTATCCTGTGAGTTATAAATACTGACTCAACTTACAGCAAACGAAGGTAAAATCCACAGTACTATAAGAGATGGCATTTCTAAGAATGAGATATGAACACTCAAGACTCTTCCTAGAACCAAATTGTGTGTGTGTGTGTTTCAACATTTCATGTCCAAAAGCAGACTCATGGACTTCCCTGGTGGTACAGTGGATAAGAATCCACCTAGGATGCAGAGGACATGTGTTCCATCCCTGGTAGAGGAAAACCCCACATGCAACGGGGAAGCTAAGTCCATGCACCAGAACTACTGAGCCTGTGCTCTAGGGCACTTAAGCCACAACTACCAAGCCTGTGTGCTGCGGCTACAAAAACCTGTCCTCCTCAACAAGAGAAGTCACCGCAACAGGGAGCCTGTGCACCGCAGCGAAGAACAGCCCCCACTTACTGCAACTGGACCAAGCCCGTGCACAGCAGTCAAGACCCACAACAACCAAAAACAAATTAAATAAGTAAATTAAAAAACTAACTCAGGATCTTCTACTTTCTCATAGTTGGTCTTTTCCAAAGTTCTTTAACCTGGTGAATGGTACCAGCCATTCATCCAGTTGGGCAACAGCAGAAACCCAGGAACTATTCTCAATTCTCCCTTTTGCCTCAACACGTCCACCCCGTCCACATACGATCCTTCCTGTCCTGCATTTCAACTACTACACCATCCCTGAGCCAGGCCACTTGGTCTCTACTGCCCACCACACTGTCTGAAGCACCATCATCTTTCCCTTGGCAAATAGTTAACCTCTTGTGGTAGAAAAGGGAATATGAAGCGCAGCTCCCCCTTCAAAGGAAGACTTACTGCCCAGCTATGGGGTGTGTAGACAGCGGATGGCCTGGCTTAAATCTTGCAGAGTCTGCTGCAGCCACCTCACCTGGGGTCATGCCCTTCCCAGGGCACCTCAGACAGGTGACAGGGAAGTACAAACACTTGGTCATTTCGGTTTTATGTGGAACAACGCTGATGAACAGTACTCTGGAGCTTCCTAGCAGGCCTACTGACCCTTTCTCACTGTCTCTGTGAGTCCTTCCAGAGGACTCCACTTGCACAGTCCCCTCTCCACTCTTTCTGCTCACTGCAGTCATGGTGAACTTCTTACAGTGCAGGCTGAGTATCACTCACACGCTTAGACTCCTCCATACTGCCCCACTGACTGAAGGCCAAAGCTCCAGATCCTGAACCCTGATGTCTGATCCTTCCACCCTTCCCTACTCATCTCACACTCCACCCTTGTCCTCCCTTTGCCACACTGGCTCTATTATTAATAGTCACCCGGGGCTGCTCTAACAAAGTACCGCAGACTGGGTGGCTTAAACAATAGAAACGCATTGTCTCACGCACAACTCTGGAGGTTAGAAGTCCACAAACAAGATGTCATACAGCCATGCTTCCTCCAAAAGCTGTGAGGGAGCGTTCCTAGCTTTTGGTGCTTTGCTGGCAATCTGTGGCAGTCTTCAATCTGTAGACACATCCCTCCAGCCCTCCATCATCACGTGGTATTCTCACTGTGTCCTCTGTCTTCACATGACTATCTTCTTATAAGGACACAAGTCATGTTGGATCACAGGCCTATTGTATCCCAGGCTGACCTCATACTAACTGAACCTTCAACAAACCTATTTCTAAATAAAGTAATATTTTAGGGTACTAGGGACTGGAACTGAAATATATCTTTTTCTTTTTTCTCCAAACATATCTTTTGTTCAGCAGGATCCAAGTCAACCCATACATTGGCATGTGTTCAATCCCTGAAAAAAGCCACAGTTATTGTGCTTCAGGTCTTCTGTATACACTTTCCACAGCTTCATATGTTCCACAGCTTCCTACTTTCCTATCCAAGCCATTCATCTGCTCAGTCTCAGTTAAAAATTCATTCTCCTGAGGCAGACATTTTTATCTCACCCCTCCCCTGAGCTATAAACAGGTCAGCTCTTTTTCACTCACAGACCTTGTGTTTTCTTTCACAGCACGTACCGCCACTTGTAATTGTATATTTGTTTGAGCAAATATTTTAACAATGACTGTCTCCTCCACTAGCCCAGAAGCTCTGTGAGAGCAGACTGTGTGTCTTGCATACTGTGTGTATCTCCAGTGCTGAGCATGGTGTCTGGCAAATTAACAGGTACCTGCCTGCCTGCCAAGTCGCTTTAGTCATGTCCAACTCTTTGTGACCCCATGAACTATAGCCCACCAGGCTCCTCCATCCATGGGATTCTCCAGTAAGGATACTGGAGTGGGTTGTCTTGCCCTCCTCCAGGGTATTTCCCCAACCCTACTGTTAAGTCACTGGGGAAGCCCCCAACAGGTACACAATACATATACATTAAATCAGTGATCTCAGAAAGCTTTTATGGAGCTCTTAGGTCTTAACTTCCCTTACAGTTTTGAAGTCTTAGGTGCCCCTGTTTCCAGGAGACATGTATTACACTAGCCTAGTCAAAACTACAGCTTGCTGAAGAAGTGGAGAAGATGAAGAGAGTCAGTCCCAGATAAAGGTGCTTGAAGTTGACCCCCAGCTACTCCCGTGAAAGAGAGTAGACAGAGCTCTCTTTCAGGGGCCAATAGAAAATCACTACCCAATAAGAGACCTCTATTATTCTCCTGAATTGTGTGCTTTCCTGAAGTCAGGACCTTCTAGAAACGTAGGCTCCTCATCAGGTTTATGGGATTATGCCAGAAGGCTTGATAAATAACAAGAGGCAAGATGCAATTTCTTATATATTCTACCTAAAAAAAAAAAAGAAAAAGAGGATGCCTCATTCATTCTGGTGATATTCTAGAATGCAGAACAGTGGATACAGTCCAAACACATATAAATAACTATTTGGGGAAGGTTGCAGTTGGGGGAGGTGGAGAGGAAAGTTCCAGTTAAGATATGATTGAAGAGGACTTGCCTGGTGGTCCAGTGGTTAAGAATCTGCTTCTAGTGCAGGGGACGTGGGTTTGATCCCTGCTGGGAACTAAGATCCCACATGCCTCAGGGCAACTAAGCCCACTTGCAGCAAAAGAGAAGCCCCTCACACTGCAACAAAAATCCCCTCCCCCTGAAAAAGATATTATTGAAATACATCCGCTAAATGAAGGGTGGCTGCTGGTGAGCTGGTTATTTCTTGAGTTGAGAGAAGTGAGTGGTTCTTATTTGATGAAATTTCATTTCAGCTCTTCATGTGCTGCTCTTCCTGCAACTTCCTTTTTTCCCTTCAAGATGCCTTTTGAGTGAAGCACATTTCCCTCCTATTTTTTTTCACTCAGGGGCTCTTAGGTCCCGCTGTCATCAGCTACAGCCATTGTCATCCCATCCTCGGCTGGGACCAGGATTTATCATGCTGATGGGGACAAAGTGTGTCTCAGCTGGAGATATTCCCATTGCACAGTGAGTGCTGTGGTGGGCCAGAATCGAAGGACCTTTCCAGAGAAGCAAGTCAAAAAGGAGTAGTTAATGTTTTGGATTCTGCTTTTTTTCTTTTCAACCTTCCCAAGTACGTACACTTTATCATAGAAGGACTCAGGAAGATTAGATTCTGTGACAGAAAGAGTGTAATAAGAATTACCGAGGTATTAATTAGCTCTGGCAATTACACTTCAGGCAGCAGGGTAGTAGTTTGCCCCCAAGGCTACTATCTTGAGAGGTGGTTTTCTAAATTCTTTAGTCTCCTCTTTCGGTATTGGGGTCTAAGACCTGGCTCAGACAGTGCTTTTGTGGTATGGAAGATACCTTAGCCCTCATGGGAGGCAGGTGCATTTCAAGTGAGCAGAAATGGAGCAAAAGATGAGCTTGCCACTTTCTAGCCCAGGAAGTAGCAGGAGACAGGAGCACGCAGAGGCCAGAGAACAAAGCTGTAGGTCTTGCTGGCCACCTCCCAGCAGACCCAGGAGAGGGTGTGTTAGTTAAGTCTGGGGGAGCCGAGAAGCCTGGAGGTTCTGTTCTTCAGCCCAGTGAAGACTGGGAGGAAGCTGGTCCTCAGGCCATCCACCCTGAACTAGAAACCAACTCCTAACCTTGGTGCTCAGCACAGTCAGGCAGAGGCAGGCCCATGGTATAAATTTCCTGGGTCATCTTCGGTTCCAGTGGTGGAGACAGACTTCAGAAATACCCAAAAGCCCAGAGGAATTTGCCAGAAGCATCCCAAGGTTAGACTGAGGGATCTAAGTACCCAGGACTACCAAGGGAGACGTAAGTCAAGCCAGGCAGATTCTGATGCCCAAGACCACCAAGGTCAGAGTGAGTCAGCCAGAGGGAGCTAGAAGGCCCTGAACAAGCTGGGCAAGGCCAGATCACAAGTCACCCTTCTGCAGAGACCAGAGGAAGCCAGGAGCATTGGCACAAAGACCCTGAATCCTCCCCATAGCCACAGTCGTGGGGTTGCATAAGCCACCACCACCGCTCACACACAGGTCTGGACACATTCTTGGGAACTCAAAAGAGACCAAGGAAGAATTTTATCTGTGAGACTAGGCAATTTTTTTTTTCATCCAAGAGAGGTTAATTTAAAACTTTATTATTGGCTTTAATATCAAGTTAGGCTTTAATTTGAACACTTACATTTTCCTTGCTAACCAGTTGGCTGTGGGCTTGGAGGAAGTCTGCATTAGATACTGGAAAAGCAAAGTATGTTTTTCTCTGTGCATCCAAGCTACAGTAGGAAGTTAATATTCTGCTTCTGATACACAAGAAAAAAGGAACCATGAAATCACTTGTCAAAAATCTCCACAATGTTTACAAAACCAAGCATTCAGTTGCTGAAGGGTTGGCTGGGCCGCATTCCTGAACCCCCCATAAACAAGGCCGACTGCAACTTTGACAAGTGTAGAGAAGACAAGAGAAAGCTCACGGGGTGAACCAGGATGGTGGACTCCTGCCGCAGTTATTCTGTTCTCCACTTTATCGAGAGGTGCCAACACTCAGGGCTTCCCAGGTGGCGCTAGTGGTAAAGAATCTGCCTGCCAATGCAGGAGACATAAGAGCCACGAGTTCGATCCCTGGGTCAGGAAGATACCCTGGAGGAGAGCATGGCGACTCGCTCCAGTATTCTTGCCTGGAGAACCCCAAGGACAGAGGAGCCCGGCGGGCTACAGTCCACAGGGTAGCAAAGAGTCAGACACTACTGAAGGGACTGAGCAGGCCCACACGCCCATGCTCAACCCCCAGTCAAACCAGTGCTCCAAGGAAAGGCTAGTCTGCTGGTGGTGGGAGGCAGGTGACTGCTGAGAACTTGAAACCTGCCCTTTCACTTCCCTTCCTTGGCAATAGCTGTAGGGGTTATGTCAGGAAAGCAATTTAAAATGGTCAAGCCCACAATATGGGATGAACAACACATTCCATACAAAACTGCTGACTTACGCATATAGTTAAGTAGTGATGACATAAAAATTCCTCCTCTAAGGCAAGTCAAGGAAAATTTAAACATAATTTTTTTCTCTGCCCTTTGGCCTCCTCTCACCCCTCTGACATGCGCTGTGTATCTGCACTGTGCCTTGACCAGACTATTGGCTGAAATACCCTCTCAGCCGTCAGAAGCAACGTTCTCCTAGCATCAACAAGACAACTTAAAAGATAACGTTCCCTCTTAATCTTGTAAGGGGCCGTGATGACCCATGATCATGTAAGTGTAGACATGGATTGCATAAATTGTCAATAACACATCATTTAATATACAGCCCTCTGTCTCAAACACAAAATTTGTGTTTTGACCTCTAATGGGCAAAATGCTCCTCGGAGCTTTCTGAGACACTGCTTCTGAAGTTATAATACTCAGTTTGGCTCAAATAAAAATTTCCGTTTCTTTCTTAGATCAACTGATCAATTTTTCATTGACAGTAGGAAAAAAAATAACATGATTAAAACATATGTTCGCTACCTGGTCTTCCCCACTAGGACAAGCTACAAGGACTGTGGCCGTCTCTTTCTTATTTTTTTCTAGCTTTCTTTCTTTAGTTATCCTTGTGATTCTTTCAGGGTTTCCCTGGTACCTCAGAGGTTAAAGCGTCTGCTTGGAATGTGGGAGACCCAGGTTCGATCCTTGGGTTGGGAAGATCTCCTGGAGAAGGAAATGGCAACACACTCCAGTACTCTTGCCTGGAGAATCCCATGGAGGGAGGAACCTGGTAGGCTACAGTCCATAGGGTTGCAAAGAGTTGGACAGCACTGAGCAACTTCACTTTTGTGATTCTTTCACAGGTCTCCTTGTGTATGCTGTGCTGGGCCACATTCCAACTCAGTCCCAGCCCATCGTTTCAGGGCTAAAATAATAATGATTGGTGAGCTCTGGGGCATTCTACCTGCAAAGTATTTATCTTCCATTTTTGTTGTTCAGTCGCTAGGTCATATCTGACTCTTTGTGACCCCATGGACCGCAGCATGCCGCGCTTCCCTGTCCTTCACTATCTCCTGGGGTTTGCTCAGATTAATGTCCATTGAGTCGGTGATGCCATCCAACCATCTCCGCCTCTGTTTCCCCCTTCTCCTCCCGCCTTCAATCTTTCTCAGCATCAGGGTCTTTTCCAATGAGTCAGCTCTTCGCATCAGGTAACTAAAGTATCAGAGGTTCAGCTTCAGCATCAGTCCTTCCAATGAATATGCAGGGTTGATTTCCTTTAGGATTGATTGGTTTGATCTCCTTGCAGTCCAAGGAACTCTCAAAAGTCTTCTCCAGCACCACAATTCCAAAGCATCAATTCTTTAGTGTGCAGCCTTTTTTATGGTCCGACTCTCACATCTGTACATATCTCTAGCTATTCCTGTTTTTGTTTCTATTTGCATAACAAACTCATGTGTAAACCGTGGTTCTCCCCCAGTGGAGGCCCACTTAGTAAAGTACCTATCGCCAAAGGTCAGTGAATGTCCGCTTGTCAACACTGCTGAGCACAGCTCTCTTTTTAGCTCCTGATGGGAAAGGACAACTCCCAGGCTAGGTGCCTCCGCTTCCACATCCCATTATTCATAAGTTTTTACTCTGAATACTGTCTATATCCCACTACTGAGTGTCCTGCTGGCTGCAGCATGGGGACTCAAAATCATCCATGTACTTTTTCTCTGCTTAGTTCTGTGTCTCTGCAAAGGTAGATGGAATCCATTCTTACACCTGCACACTTCTCCACGTGCTTATTGTTAGCAATTCTGAGCACTTGATACTGTCATTAGAAAACTCTACAAGAGTACAGTTCAATTCTATGGAAAATTCCTTAAGCACAGGGATGTTGACTTATACAGTTGTCCACCTATAACTGTGGCGGATTGGTTTCAGGACCCCCTGAAGATGCCAAAATCCAAGAATGCTCAAGTTTATATAAAACGGCTTAGTACAGTGGCCCTCCATATATGAAGATTTCATACACCTGGAGAAGGAAGACCAACTGTACTTCCTTTATTTCCTTCAGGGACGGGCAAAAAAGTTACCATTTTGATCTCAGATCACTTCACATCCCATTAATATTTGATATCTAACCAGTGTTTACTAAGTGTTTACAATAGTCCTGAGTCCTTCTTACACATTCTCTTATTTAGTCTTCACAACAATTATGGACTATAGGATGGTCTCAACCTTACGGAAGAGGAAACACCGACTCAGAAAAGTCAGTTGCCTTGCCCAGTCACTCAGCTAGAAGGTGGTGATCCTGGAATTAGAATACGCACTTCTCCTGCTTCACAGTGCAGTGCGGTGCTATTTTCTACGCTGCAGCTGCTTCTCTGGTGGCAGTCCTTGCCCTGAAGAAGAAAGTCTGTCTAAGGTGAGCAGATTTGCCCCATCAGGACAAAGTCCTTGGTGTGGAGAGGTGGCACCCAGCTTCGCAGAGCAGGGCCTGGAGTCCCCTCCTGTGACAGGCACCAGTCTAGCAGGTTCCCAGGTCTCTGACTGTGTTAGCAAACTGTCCACAAAATAGCTTCTGATGCATGTAGAAGGGCAGTGTGGGCCCATCTCACCACTTCTGCCAGGAGTGGGATACAGGGGAGAAGGCTGTCTTGGCTGATCCCTTACTCACAAGGCCCAGGCTAGTGGCTTCCGCATTAGCTCCTTCCACTGAGAGGGCAATAAGGGGGCTTCCCTGGCGACTTAATGATAAAGAATCNTTGTAATTTGGACAATAATAGAAAGAAAGGATTAAAGATGGTAGCAGACAGGATGGAGATAATTCCAAAGAAAATATTAACTTGTTGCAAGCACATACACAACACCTTGAGGCTCATATGCCCAGGAAATACTTATTTCTATTTAGATTTGGCAGTGAAGAAACAAAGGAAGTACCCTTAACACAATGCCTCTTTAAAAGAATCTCTTCTGCTATAAAAATTGAGGTGATGGTTATGTTAGATAACAGATTATTGGCAATATTGTGCTTTATATTTTAAGATATGCTTCTCCAAATGTTTTTAAACTTAATTTTGGTTGTTTGGGCCTTGGCTGATGGTTTAACTCAGGAAAGAGTTTTCTTTTGTTATGCCAAAATTCCATCTAGTGGAAATTTAGGATTACTCTTAATGCTTGGCTGTTGGGAGGAAGAGGATTTGTTTAATCATGATTTGAAGGAGAGAGTGGGTATATGGAAATTTTCTAATTTCTGCTCATTTTTCTGCAAACTTAACACTACTCTAAAATCGAAAGTATACCAGAACTTCCCAGTGGGGCAGACTTCATCTTCCAATGCAGGGGGTGAGGGTTTGATCCCTGGCCTGAGAGCTAAGATCCCACATGCCTCATAGCCAAAAGACCAAAACATAAAACAGAATAAATATTGTAACAAATCCAATGAAGGACTTTCAAAATGGTCTACATTAAAAGAAAAGAAAACTTAAAAGAATAAAGTGTATTAACTTTAAAAAAAAAAAAAAAAAGGAAANTCCCACATGCCTCATAGCCAAAAGACCAAAACATAAAACAGAATAAATATTGTAACAAATCCAATGAAGGACTTTCAAAATGGTCTACATTAAAAGAAAAGAAAACTTAAAAGAATAAAGTGTATTAACTTTAAAAAAAAAAAAAAAAAGGAAAGGAAAGAGCAATGCTATCCCTGAAACAAAAGTCACATAAAAATATACAAAAATGAAAAAAAAAAAAAATAGAAGCCTACCTTTTAGAAGAAATCATAGGACAAAAAACTAAAAGTGAAGTGAAGCTGCTAGTGGAATTTATACATTTTTCAATGGGACTTTATATTTTTCATTTATTTATTTCAACTTTTTATTTTGTTTTGGGTTATAGCCAATTAACTATGTTGTGACAGTTTCAGGTGAACCCTGAAGGGACTCAGTCATACATACACCTATATCCATTCTCTCCCAAACTCCCCTCCTATTCAGGCTGCTACACACATTGAGCAAAGTTTCATGTGCTTACATAGTAGGTCCTTGTTATTTATCCATTTTAGATAAAACAGCATATACATGATCATCCCAAACTCCCTAACTATCCCTTCAGTGGGACTATGATTTTTAAATGGATGGCAGAAAGTGAAGAGGAGCTAAAAAGCCTCTTGATGAAAGTGAAAGAGGAGAGTGAAAAAGTTGGCTTAAAGCTCGACATTCGGAAAAC
>SJYA01002726.1:3514329-3578829 GCA_006410615.1 Neotragus moschatus
TTTTTCTGGGCTCCACAATCACTGCAGATGGTGACTGCAGCCATGAAATCAAAAGACGCTTACTCCTTGAAAGAAAAGTTATGACCAACCTAGATAGCATATTCAAAAGCAGAGACATTACTTTGCTGACTAAGGTCCATCTAGTCAAGGCTATGGTATTTCCAGTAGTCATGTATGGATGCGAGAGTTGGACTATGAAGAAAGCTGAGCACTGAAGAATCGATGCTTTTGAACTGCAGTGTTGGAGAAGACTTTTGAGAGTCCCTTGGACTGAAAGGAGATCCAACCAGTCCATTCTGAAGGAGATCAGCCCTGGGATTTCTTTGGAAGGAATGATGCTAAAGCTGAAGCTCCAGTACTTTGGCCACCTCATGCAAAGAGTTGACTCATTGGAAAAGACTTTGATGCTGGGAGGGACTGGGGGCAGGAGGAGGAAGGGACGACCGAGGATGAGATGGCTGGATGGCGTCACTGACTCAATGGGCGTGAGTCTGAGTGAACTCTGAGAGTTGGTGATGGACAGGGAGGCCTGGCGTGCTGCGATTCATGGGTTCATGAAGTCGGACACGACTGAGCGACTGAACTGAACTGATATTGTGTTGGATGGTTTTTAAATTAGTTGATAAAATTTAAAAATCAGAATCACATAGTCAGTTTTCCAGCTGTTTTTGGAAATCAAGAACGTCTGTGAACACTGGGCCCACATTCTCACAAGGTGGAAGCCAGTCTGCTGAGACTGAGTTAGCTGCTGCTCCATTCGGGCAGGGTTACCTTCTCCAGGTTTGCTGTTGCTGCTACTTTAGTCTTCACAATGTTCAGGTTCACTCACTCATTGCATCTGCCTGACTAGCACAGGCACTTGAGATTGAGAATTTAAGTTTGGATAGTCTATTATTTTCTCTTGGGTTATTAATGGATGGAGTCTGTAGGAAGCTAAATATTTGTATTGCATTACCATGGCCCTATTAAAACTGCTTTCAGTAGGTCATACATTTATAGGGTCCCCTCAACTTTCATGGATGGTCACTAAAATAAACAGTGTTATAAACCCCACTAGTACCCTTTGGGGATCTGGTAGAGGGTATTTCCCTCTACATTGCTATGTAGCTCAGGCAAGGCATTTCTTTAAAGATTCTGAAAAGCTTTGTTTCCATGAAAGAATTTGTACATTTCTTCTCAAGGACAATAAGAATCTCAAGGACAAGCAACTGATTGTATTTATGTTTTTGCTTTGACTCCAGAAAGTTCTAAGCCAAAGTCATGGCTTAACTCTCATGTTGCAAGTCACACCTCATTTCTTGTTTATATTCTTGTTCTAACTAACTTCTTCTCTGAATGTTCATCTAATCTAGGCTAATTATTTTCACTTGTCCTCATTTTTTATACAGTATTTACATTTTCTTATTTTATTGTATGTATTTGTTGTAAGACATCTCAGACCACACATTTATAATCTTTTCTTGATTTATTTCATTTCTAAAGATGGCCGGAGGCTCTATTACATTTTGGTTCTCCTTAGGGAATATCTTGGTTTCAGTTTTGAGTTTTCCTTGCTCTGGTTCCCATCTATCACATATAAAAATTACTGAGTTACACAATAAGCTTTGCAAGGACTTTTGCGGTGATCCCATAGTTTCCAGCATCTAGTACAGGACTTACTTTCTATATGCCATCTGTTGTGTAGTGACAGTATAACAACAATAAAAAGTAATTTTTCATTTCAGCTCTCTAGAACAAGGGGACTTTTTATCTGTACTGACTCCTGAAAGTCATGTCTTCAAAAAGAATGAAAGATCCATGTACAAATAGTAGACTTTACATACTTTATCATAAAAGGACTATCTTATGTAAGACTGGTGGTAAACTTTTTCTCGGGATTAGGAGTGGAAAGTGGCTCTGTTTCTTTAAACTTCATATTAATTTAGCTTCACTTATCTTTCTATGAATCCTTATTTAATACCTTGGACATAGACTACAGAAATTATGTACTAGGATAAAGACAATATAAGCAGTCAAAATTACAAATGTCTACACAAAATCTTCATAATTTAATAAAAGAATCTGCAGACACTCTACTAAGTTTATGCAAGTGTATATTTCAAGTGTATTTCATGCAAGTCTGTATATTTCACAGATACAGCAAAATGGAACCTAAGGCCAGATTTATAGTTTGGATGGGCCACATTTTGCTATGAAGAAAGCGTGGCAGGCTGTTGGAGATACTTCATGACTCTGTCTTAGCCCCATTCTGTGGTGGCTTGGCCTGTGGTCAAAAGCTCAGGGCACTGTCTAATGGCTCTGTCCATGGGATGTGCTCACTGCCACATTTCTAAAGTTAACCACTTGCACTTAATTTCAAGCCTTTTTTTACTTTGAAAACTCTAAACGCCTCATTGAGGACAAAACATACAATGTGTGCCAAGCCCTCTGGTTTCAAAGTTCAGCTGTTTTTGAGTTATTTGACTGGACAAAAGGTCGAACGATATCTTTCACAGCAGGGAAAGTGTAATTTTCCATGTCTTTATGATGTTTTGAAATGGTTGAAGTGATTTTTCTCCTAAAACTTCTATAAATAAATAACTTTTACCAGTGGAATAACTCTAATTTTGAGATGCCTTGCTTAAAAATGTTGGAAGTAACCCTCTCCACTCCTATCTATAGTCTATTTTCCAGCATTAGAAGGGAGAATCAAAGGCAACCCCAGATTACAACCTAGATCTTTCATGTTTGGACAAAAAGAACGGAAAGTTGAAGCTTCTAAAAAGTTTCTCAATTTGTGAGATTACAGCAGATAACCTCAACTCTATATTTTCATATTAGTGTTTCAGCAAAAGTTGATTAGAAGGGCCCTGATGTCAGAGATTACACTCTTGTCCAAGCCTTCATAAGGTCCTGCCATACTTCTCTGGGTTTGCATCTCACTTATCCAGCACCTCACAGTCAACTTCTCTTTTCCACATTATCTTTTTTTTTTTTTTCCTTTGGTTTCCATACATATCATTATTTCTGTCTCCTGCGTCAAGACAACTGTGTGCCAAGTCAACTGTGTGCCAAGCCGACTAGGAATGTGGGCTCAAACTTCTTGCAAGATTTACCTTTGTGGGCTGCCATCCAGTAGCTGGTGAGTATTTTTGTGTACTTTGCTCAAAGTTGTTCTGTGTGAAAACTGACCTGCCAGGAGTTACTTTGGCCTCCCAATGAAGACCAAACTACTGTAAGGCATGCTTAGGAGAAGGCACACCTCTTAAACCTTGTCTTCCATCCTTAACCTACCCACGTGCCCACAGGTGTAGCTTCCCATTTGACCCTAAGCAAGTGTTTGAACTTTTGGGACGGAAGTGGGAGGTCGAGTTCTTAAGACTGGGCTCAGGACTCTTGATATACTATTTCTGCCCTTCCCCAGGTCTAGGGAGTGTGTACTCTGGGTCATTCCTGTTGGGGGGAGGGGTTTCGGGATTAACCCTATCCCCAAATCACCCTATTTGGTGATTAACAACCTCTAGTACTGTTCTATTTTTTTTCCGCCGTGCACAGTTTGTACTTTATAAGCATGTTTCTGCATCGGGCATCACTTCTTTGCCCTATTGCCCTTTCTTCTGTACTGTCACTATCTTCCAGAGTCTGTTTGGCAAATGACCTCTTCCACCGTTTATTCCATGGGCCAGTGTACGCTGATCAGCACTTCCCATTTCTGCAGGTCTCTTATGGGAAACTGCAAAATGCCTGGTCGCTGTCCTCTCATTCTGGGCTTATTCACGTCCATCCGTCAATCCATTCAGTCCAAATCCCACAGGGCTTCCTCTCGGCCGTCGATCACCTCCTCTCTCCTTACTTAGGGAAGTCTGTCGAGTTGTCCCTCCAAGTCTCTTGCCCATCTCCCCCACGCCCACCCAGACCGGTGGGTCTGTCAGTCGGTCCGCAGCCGCCCCGAGTGGCTCTCGGGCCTCGACTGACTGGACGTGAGTCTGTCCCGCGCCAGCGTTTCCATCCGTCCCCCGTCTGCCTCCAATTCGGCAGGAACTTTACTCCAGCCGAGAGGCGAAGGGCGGGTGAGCGCTGGTGCGGGTCTAGGCGCCCGCAGCGGGCGCGGGGCGCGGCAAGGGGCGCCGGGCGGGGTGGGCTTGCGAGCGGGCTGGGGGTGTCGCGGGCCGCCCTGCCCTATAAGGGGCCGAGCCGCCTCCGCCGCCGGGCGGGTGCCGGGCGGACCGCGGCGGCGGCGGCGGCGGCGGCTGCTGCGATTGGCTCAGGCGCCCCATCCGGGGACTGGGCTCGGCGCTGCTCGTTCGCCCTAAAGGTACCAATATGGCGGAGGTGAGCAGGGAAACCGGGCAGGAGCGGCCGGGCTGGAGCGGGCGCCCGGCGATCTCCCGCGGTCCCCAAGCCGGCTTGGGGGATCTGAGGCCTTTCCCGGGGCCCTGCGGGGGGCGGCGTGGCGGTGTGGGGCCGCAAGGCGGCGACGGGCGGCGGCGGGGCCGGCCGGGGGGCGGGAGCGGGCGCGGGAGCGGTCTCCCTCCGGGACTAGGCCGCGGCGGCTCCGGCCCCGACCCGGTCGGGCGACGGGGCCGGACGAGAGGCGGCGGCCGGCGGCAGCGAGCCCCGGTCGGGGGACGCCGCCGTGCCGTGCCGCCGAGCAGCTTGCGCGGGCCGCTGGAGCCTCCGCGCCGCCTCCTGGGGCCGAGGTGGGTGGAAACCGGCCGAGCCCCCCCCTCCGCGGCCGGATCGCGAAGCGGGGAGCGGGCTGCGCCACTGCCCTGCGGGAGGAGTGTTTTGTGCCCCTGGCCCTTTGGGTCCGGGCTGCGGGCCGAAGGAGTCTCACGCTCCACTTTGCTCCGGCTCGGAGGCGAGCGGGATGCGCGGCCGCTGGGCTTCGGGAGAGGCAAGATTCCCCGCCTCGCAGCCCTGGAGGTGCGGGAGCCCCTAGGGGTAAACGGGGAAGACCAAGACCCTCGACGCTCTCTCCATGGGCTCTCGGTAGCCCCACTTTCCTTCCGTTTAAAGGGGTCCGCAGGGCGAGCGGAGCTGCCCTGGACATGTCCCCCGGGACTAGTGAGCTGGGGCGGGAGGATGGGGGGCGGGTGGCGCAGCAGAAGCCCCCTGGCAGGAGCCCACTAGGTCGAGGAGCTCGCTGTTGGGCTCGGGGAGCGACTAAATACTCCGGGAGGATACCGCTGTCTTTGGGACTGCGGATCCGCATCTCTAGACGCGGGAGAGAGGATTGGGGGGCTTGCGCTTTTGGTTTGGGGGCGAGTGTCCGGTTTCGAGCTGGCCTAGGCTCGGGGACAGAGGACAGCCCCGGAGTTGAGGCTACCGGGCCCCAAGGGGGTGGACTTGATGCAGAGGGCGAGTCCCTTCCAGGAAAGGGTGTTGCCTTGCGAGGTGTTGTTTGGGGGCCGTGGAGAGCCGGTGGGATTCGGGGGACTACTGAAATGCTAGGGTATGTGGGACTGATGCTGCGAGCCGACTGTTCTGGGTTCTGCTTCTCTGCTTTGTAACTTGCTGAGCTCCAAGGGGCGGCTTGTGAGTTGCCTGTTAGACACCGGGCTTCGTCCCGGGTCTGCGAGTTTGTACACTGGGGACTCGGGGAGGAAGGCGAGGCAGCCAAGAGGGGCCCGAAGGGGGCCAGGAGCGAGTGGAGCGAAGCTACGTCTTGCACTTTTGGCAGCTGAGGAGGAGCGCTGGGCTCCGCCTCCTCTGCGCCCTGTTGCCGGCGCTGCCTCTTCCCCTGGCTTCGCGATCTAACCGCACGTCTTCTTTTCTCTCCTAGGCTTCTTTTGGAAGTTCGAGCCCAGGTTTGTTCTGTTCGCTTACCTTTTCAGTGGGCCGCAGGGGTTGGTGATGGGGGCCCAAAGATCTATTGCTCAGTTCTTCAACAAAGATTTGTTTTGCGAGTTTTTCATCATTTGTTTTTAAGAGGTTTTGGTGTTCTTTTTGGTAATTGTTTGAGGAAGGAACAACTATTCTATCTCATATTTTCTCTCTCTTTTTCCTTGCATGTTGAAAAAAATACTTTGTTACAAAGCTGCTAACTGACATGTTCTTTTAAAGTAATATATCTAAAATCACATACTCTGTTTTTTATTTTTCTCCAAGTTTGAAACAATTAATCCCACATCTATCCCAAACTTTCGTCTAATTTCAGCAGTTTAGATTTTAATTTGAAAATTCGTCTCTCTAATTTGTCAGGACTTTGGGGCTGCTTATATTGATATTAATCACTTCTCCCCATCTCCCCTTATTTTGGCTCATACATTGTTCAGAATTGAGAAGTGCCTGTAGATTGTGTTAAATTGAAAACTGAGAGTTAGGTAAAACTGGCCTAATTAAACACATACTTTCTGAGGTTGGTCATACAGAATTTTTGAGGTGAGACAACATTAGATCATCTAGGACTGTGTTTCTCAACTGTTTTGATGTCAGAAGCCCCTGTCAGGATCTGATGAAAGCAAGGGACTCTATTTACAGAACTCTGCACATAATGGGTGATTGCATATAATTTGGGGTTTGTGAAACCCCTGAAACCTATCCCATGGTAGAGACCTTTCCTCATGTGCTAAAATGTAAGGACAGCTTTGTTTCAGTTTTTCATTCCCTTTCCAGCCCCTTTTTGGCTGCCTCTTTTCCCTCATAGTCTCCAAGAAGAGTGCCTCTAAACTAGTTCAACTCCCTTATTTTACACTGGAGGAGACTTAAATAACTCTGCTGAGAGTTACCTAGTTAATAGCAGAGTCTGGATGGGCTCCCAGGTCTTCAGTTACCACATGTTGCCTTAGAAGTGAACAGACCATTTTCCTTGCATGTTACTTTGTGTATTTAGTCAATCTCCAAGGTCTCATTTGATTATCATTTAAGGTATTATAATTAACACCAAGTAGAAGAAATTTGTGGCTATTTTGAAAATAGCTTTTGAAAATAGTCTTTACTTTTAAATTGTTTTGAAGTTTGTTTAATTTTGAGACAGACGTTTCTTTGTTAGAACTGATTTCAGAGAGAATATTTATGTACAAGATGCCAAACATCTGGATGATAATGGAAGTTTTCCATTTTGCATCACTGTCTGTGTTTAAGAAGTTGCAATCTAAATAAAAAGCAAGAGACAGTGTGATTTTTGGAGTTTAAACAAACTTATTTCTAATCAATTAGCCAATTTTTAAGAGAATTTTAGAGCCAGGAGAGACTAGAGGTCATGTAAGCCAACCCTATATATTTTACAAATGAAAAACTGGACCCAGGCCCAGAAAGTTTAAATGACTTACCTCAGGTCTCAGAAAGCCAGGGACAGAGCCAAGAGTAGACTCTGAGGCCCTTCCATTTCTGGCCCTTATTGAATGAATGCTTTCCTCGAGGGGAAACCTTGAAGTGAGCCAAGCGATGTGGATTAGGAAGAGGGTAGAGCTCAGCCATCAAAGAGGTAGAAAAGAAGGCAATGGTACCCCACTCCAGTACCCTTGCCTGGAAAATCCCATGGATGGAGGAGCCTCGTAGGCTACAGTCCATGGGGTCTCAAAGAGTCGGACACGACAGAGTGACTTCACTTCACATTTCCTACCTTACACTTTGGCATACCCCAAAGGTATCCAGGAATTTCTCCAAAACAGAAAATTCGTAATGGTTGATGTCTTGCTTTTCTGCTGTTTAGCAAGTATTCATCTTTCTCTAAAATTAACTTAAACCACCAATATGTCAATAGATTTTTTAAATCAGCAGATTAAAATCTTTCAGTGTGTGAAAAATAACATCATAATGCACACCTCCTAAAAACATTTTATAGAAATTTTATTATTTTCAGGACTAATGACTAGAGTCCTCTGAACTTGGCCAAAAACATTGAATTGTCTGTGATTTTGAAAAATCTTTGGTCTAGTTCAGTGCTTTGGTAATGATCTCAATGTCCTTCAGTGTTTGAAGTTTTAAAATATTAAAGCTTGAGTAAAAACACATCAAACTTTTTTGTGTTGAATATGCTTCCTTCCAATTCTCCCTTTCTCTGCTCTTAAGATTCTGCTACTTCTTTTCTTTCCCCTCTGAGAGTCGTTGGTCTAGTTGAATTACATATTAGAGTAAAGGAGAAAACTCTGTTTTTCATAAATTTGACCTTACTCTCTTGCAATTATAGATAGTATTCATTTCTCCACTTGGTTTTCAGGGTATCCTGTTGACTTCAGATTTGCCATTAAAAGTCATTCATTGCCATATCTTTTTGGCCACATCTCAAGGCTTTCAGGATCTTAGTTCCTGATCAGGGATCAAACCTATGCCCCTGGCTGTTAAATTCCTAACTGCTGGACCGCTAGGGAATTTCTAGGCACTGCCATCTTATAAACAAGTTTGAGTTGACCAAAACAGCTTAGAGTGGCATATATCTTTCAAAGCCCATAGATAGGATTTTCTGTATTCCCTTCATATAATCTTAAGTACTTATTTGTAGTCCACAGAAAGGCATTCTCATACGGTTTAGTTTTGGAGAGCTTGAAATAGTGTTATAGACATGAAAAGTGAGGGGGTGCTTTTCAAGACTGAATTGTTATGTAGCTGCCTCATAGAAACTTGTGTTTGTTCTAAAAAAACAGGTTTCTGTTGTGATTTGAACTTTTATTTGAGGGTGAGAATTGAGTAAAATTAGTATTCCCTTCTCCTGAAGTTTTTAGCCTCAGTGTATAGCAGATTCTTGTGAAGTCTTCTATTCATAACCCTTTTGACATTTTTCTACTGCTTTTAGACAAATGTATTAAACTAACTGATAAGCAACTTTTCTATTAGAACATTTTTTAAAAGACCTCTCTATTTAAATCACTTTGTTGCTATTAGAAGTCATGTTCTCATGGATTGGAGACCTTATAAAAAGTGGTTATAAACTGGCTTTTTACTTTTGCTGATTTAAATATCTTTTCAGAAACTGTATGGTCTTAACTTTATAACTTGTGAAGTACATAATAAATGCATTTAATAAAGCTTCCATATAAACATTAAAAGGAGCTGGCAGTAGAACACAAATTATTTTCTTTTGTAAATAGCCTTATGAACTTGTAAAGTGATTGAGTGTGTTTCTTTCTAGTTGGGTCTTTGTCTTCTGAGGATCATGATTTTGACCCCACTGCTGAGATGTTAGTCCATGACTATGATGATGAAAGAACTCTTGAAGAAGAGGAAATGATGGATGAGGGTAAACACTTCAGTTCTGAAATCGAAGACTTAGAAAAGGTAAAGGTTTTTACTTTAGGGTTTTAATACAAACTTATAGTGAAGATTTATACAAACATAGTAAAAATTTCGAATTCTATTGTAAATTATTTTACAACCTATCTGAAATAAAAATGGTATCAGAATGACCTACTGTATAGGACAGGCAACTATATTCAGTATCCTGTAATAGCATATAATGGAAAAGAATCTGAAAAAGAATATATATGTATGTAAGAGTACATATACACGCACACACACACACACATATATAAATAAGTGAACCACTTGAATGTACACCTGAAACTAACACATTATAAATCAACTATACTTCAATTAAAAAAATAGTATCAGCATATTTACTTTTGTACAGAATGTTACTGATTTTCTTATTTTGTAGAATAGCCTAATAAGTACACTTTCATTTAATTAAAAATTATTTTTTATCTCTTAATCTGTTTTTTTTGGTGGGAGGCGGGATTGTCCCTTGGTGGCTCAGACTGTAAAGAATCTGCCTGCCATGCAGGAGACTGGTGTTCAATCCCTGGGTTGTGAAGGTCCCTTGGAGAAGGAAATGGCAGCCCACTCCAGAATTCTTGCCTGGAGAATTCCATGGACAGAGGAGCCTGGCGGGCTACAGTCCATGGGGTAACAGAGTCAGACATGACTGAGTGACTAATGCTTCCGCTTTGCTTCCAACCATTTTTAGGTTTATACCAGCACAACGAAATAGGTACATTTACAGATGAGATTATTGAGATCTAGAGAATTTAGTTCTCTAGAAGGAGACTAAGTTCTAAATCCTAACCCAGCCTCTTGGCACTATACCACACTATTTTACTGAATTAGTAATACCCTGCATCCTGCCCTCCAGTTATCTTTTAAAAAGTTGGTAGGGTAAATGTAGTTTATAACTTTCAAACCCTCCAATCAGTGTAGGTTCAAATGAACTGATTTTTAAACACATACTTAAAACCACAAACTACAGAGAGAGGCCTCCATGAAAGAGGATTCCTTGAAAAGATTATATTTATCAATAAATTAACCTTATTTGTAAATTTCTAATCAACCCAGAATAACAAATTTTTCAGGAATACTACTGAATTTTTCATATTTCTTTTTCTTGAAGAAGACAAAGAACATTCTTGTGTGATCTTTTCTGCTTTTGCGAGGCAAGGCTGGGCCATTATTATGTTTCTTCCTTCATCTTAACACACAGGAGTCTTCAGGGCCTAGACCCCAGGCTTGCTCCTGAAGAGTTGAAATTTTCTAAACATGTTCATTCCTTTGACAAATTAATGCAACATGGTTGCAATTAGATTTAATCATTTTGAAAATACATATATCTCCTACAAAAGCTGAACAGATTTGGGAATATAGAGATAAAATTGCTAGGAAATACTCAAGAAAAGTCTTGCCTATTACTTCTTTCAGGGGTGATGACAGTGTGTTGCCTGTTGATAAGAAAAGATGCCCAATATTCTTAAGGTCTGCCTTAATTTTTTTCAGGCAGTTCCTTTCTACTTCTCATGAATGAGTAGCCTAGAAAAACTGAGAATTATAATCCAACTAGCATTATCACTGAGCCAAGGATTGTGGTGGGTCATGGGATTGCAAAAATGAGCAGTTTTGACAGTGTTTTTGGACTCAAGAAGCTTACAGTCTAGTGTGGGGTGACAAATGGGAACAAAGATTTTTTTGATGTCCTCTGCTAAGAACTGTGAAAGCAGTAAGCAGTGAGAGCTATGGGAGAAAGGAGTTATGTGTAGTAAAAGATGTTTAGCCTCATGTGGAAGTTCGTGGAAGGCTTCTTACTTCTCTCCTCTAGTTTTTTAAGTCAGGATACTGCTGTGGGCATGAGCAAAAATCCTAGGTGGTCTCATGATACACCTTCTTTAATTGTGTGTTTGCTGTTAAAGATAGGGAGACAGCAGTCTAGTTACAGCATGATATAAGAAAATAATACAAATGTACTAGACTGTTTTAGCTTTGTGAATAGATGTATTGTCATTAAACTAGTATGAATTTAAAATTTCTTTTAATGTGTTAACTTGTGTTACTACTTGAGTATGGGTAATCTGGTAGAGATCTATGGACCAGTAAAATTTTGTTTTTCAGATTTGTAGGTTTTATTCTTCCAGAGATTATAGTAATATCTACTTTAATCTATGTTTAATGAGTTTTAAAAGAAAATTAGGGAAGATATAGAGAAATAATCAACAGCAAAGAGTTATTTACTTAGCTATTCCCAGAAATACATAGTTTCTAGTCCTGTGATTTTCATTTTGTTTAGTATGCTGCTGCTAAGTTGCTTCAGTCGTGTCCGACTGTGCGACCCCATAGACGGCAGCCCACCAGCGTCCCCCATCCCTGGGATTCTCCAGGCAAAAACACTGGAGTGGGTTGCCATGTCCTTCTCCAATGCATGATAGTGAAAAGTGAAAGTGAAGTCGCTCAGTCGTGTCCGACTCCTAGCGACCCCATGGCCTGCAGCCTGTTAGGTTCCTCCATCCATGGGATTTGCCAGGCAAGAGCACTGGAGTGAGGTGCCATCGAAACTCCAATAATTAAATCTTTGCTTTGTAATGATACCTATCACTGAATTTGTAGATTCAGAAAAATTATAGGTCTTTAAATATTTCAGCTTCTCTTTAGGCAGTTTTTCTTCTTGGCATTTTGTCACATGCTTGGAAATTGGGACAGAAAAATACAAATGATTTTTAAATAAATTCTAGTGAAGACCCAAGTGCTGTGTCCCTGCTCAGAAGGCTCATCCTCTCATTGAGCAAGGCGCAAGAAGAACTATCTCTAAGGGTGACTGGCTGCCCGCCTCCTCTGAGCTGTGCTTCTTACTTAGTGGAGCATAACTGCAGTGCTTGCGTGCTCAGTCGCTCAGCCATGGCTGACTCTGTGAGCCCATGGACTGCGGCCCTCCAGATGCCTCTGTCCATGGGACTCCCCAGGGAAGAAAGGAGTGGATTGCAGTTTCCTACTCCAGGGGATCTCCCCAACCTAGGGCTCAAACCTATGTCTCTTGAGTCTCTTGCATTGGCAGGTAGTTCTTTACTGCTGAGTCACCTGGGAAGCTCATAATTGTAAATGTGGTCTCTATTCTTTATTGATGTTTAATGAAACATGAAAATGAAAGAAATAGTTGATAGAGACACACATATAAAGAGTAAGGATCATTTTACTTATGAAGAAATTTAAAATTATTTCTGTACAATTTAAAATAATGTATTAATCTTATATTATGGAACAGTGATTCAGATGTTGGTACATGGTAACGGTCCTAGGGATTCGATGTTCATGTTTTTAAAAAATTAGAAGTTTTTAATGCTTATAGTAAATAAATTTGATAGTTTATATATGCCCTTTATTTTGGCTCTTAAAAATTTTTAGTACATTGTATGTTATGGAAAATAAAAGAGGTACAAAGTTAGTTTTCTTATAGTGGCACTTCGGTAAGTATAGAGAATAGATTGGGTGACAAGATTTTAGTTACCAAAAATACTAAAATAAGGTTTGTGTTATATTGTACTATATTTTAATTTATTCATGTTATTGTTTCCTGATAGGTTTTAATTAATAACCCTAGAATTAGACCTAAAACTTTTCAAAAGTAATTTACATTCCTGCTTTTATTAATATAGAGATTTCTCCTCTGATATTCATTGTAAAATGAGAAAAGTAGAAAAACGTCTTTTCTACCACTTAGACTTAACTTTAAGTCCTTATTTATTTTTAAGGCATTTTAGAAAGTTACATGTATTCTGCTTTGCAGCCTGTATTTTAAGGTGTCAGACTGGTGTTATATTAAAATCAGTTTGTACCTCACTTAGACAATGTCATTGGCCCTATCTAGTGTCAGAGAAATACTAGCATTGTTTCCTTGGCTCAGAGGCCTTATTGATTGTAAGATGTACTGTAGATTCACAAATAGCATAGATGGGAGCAGAGAGGAGCCTTGCTGTGAGGAATCTGTACATCGGTAATAGGATGTATCCTGATTTCTGGTTTGTGAGGCTGTGCGTCATAGGATTAAGGAAATCATGTGTTTTTCTGTTTACAGATGAGGAAATAGAGATGAGAGGGGTTAGGTGATTTGCCCACAGTCATAGTTAACAATTAGGGAGTCCTCTGTCTCTAAGTCATGTGCTCTTCCTGTTAGAAATCCTTCAACTTATAAAACAGTTCATTTATATAAGTATGACTGGACTCAAATGTGACCCTTGAAATTTAAATAGATTCAACAAATTGCCTTAGAAATAAAGTCCTCATCCCTGGAATATGGTGGTAGATCAAACTTCTGAGTTGATCTCAACGCCATGGATCCTTAGAGACTTAGAGATTTGCTAATTCAATTTTGAAAACATTGCTTCTCTGCTTCAAAGGACTAAGTGATTTATTAATAGGCTCTAATAGAAAGCTCATTTGTAAAGTACTTCAGAGACTGGATTAATCTTTCCCAGCTTTGCTTTAGTACAGAGTCTCAGTACAGATAATTTCTGTGTTTCAGCACCAGCCCCTTCTCAGGGTCATTGCAGTGTCACCCCTTGACTGTTACAGTGAGCTTTCCACTAAGATGGTCACTTCCTCCTTCAACAGATGATCATACTTGTATCTTTATAGCGAAAATAGAATTTTCATGAATAACTCCTCAGATCTTCTGTTTGCCCCACACATGCAAACTTAGCTTTTATACTTATTCTTTCTTTGTCCCCTCTGGTTCCAAAAGTATCATCCACATTCCAGGCTAGTCCTGAATTTTCATTCTTTTAGTCCTCAGTTTATTCTTCTGCCCGCCCCCCCTTTTTTTAAATTTCAATGTGGAATCCTACTGATACATTTCTCACATTTGGAAATTCTCTTTGACCCTGTGTTGCTTTCTTCATTCACCTTTTATAGTGTATGTATTGTCTCTCCGCTCATTCAGTCTTCAGCTTTGCTTCTCCCAACAGATTGTAAGGTCACCAGTAATTCCTGGTTGACAAATACAAAGAATTCACGTCTATCTCTGTCTTGCTTTATCTCTCTTTGATATTTGACCTGAGTGACCATCCGTGGTTTCTCCATTTTTGCTTCTTCCTTAACTTACTTAAGAATCCTGCATTTTCTCTTAGTTCTACTTCTACCCTCTGACATCTCTCTCCATTGTATTTATGGGCTTTACTTTCGTGTAAATTGATGAGTATCATCAATTAAACCCTGTACCCCAGGGTTCTAATTTTTGTCTTTCTCACTCTCTCTGCCTTTCCTGGATGACTCATTCAAGCCTGTTGCTTCAACTTTCACCTTAAACCGTCATCTACCATCCCACTGGTTTGTCTTTTGTTTTGGTCTCATAATTGCGCTGTAGCTATTTAACCTTCTCAGGCCAGAAATGGGCAATCTACTTAGACTACTGGGTTATCTACATTCCCTCTATCAAGTCAAGAAACAGATTCTTTTTTCTTAATTTTGCTTGGATAATTCCCTTCTTTAATTCGGGCTCTTATTCTTCTACTCCCCCAGGACATTATTTTCAGAATGAAAATCATGTCCAAAATTTTCCAGACGTGTCCCATTGCCTATAGGGTAGTATATCTGAAAAATTCTTCTAATAAAACATAGATCCCCTTCTCTTTACTCTCCCTGAATGAGCTCATCTACTCCTGTGGCTTTAAATATCATCTAGATGCTAATGAATGCCAGATGTGTATCTTTAGCACAGCCTGATCCTCCGAGCTCCAGGCTCATCCAGCTTGACTTTTCCACTTGGACATTTCTTAGTCCTCTCCACCTTAGCTTGTGTCCACTGCAGAACCCCTTAATTGCTTCATCAGCCTTCCTGTCCTTTAGTCTTTTCTGTCTCAGTGAAAGTCATCACCACCTAATTGCTCAGATAGAAATCTGGGGAGTTGTCCTTTCTCCCTTTTACTCCATAGTCCATTTGATTCCCACCTCAGAATGTATCTCACCTATTTGCTTCTTTCTAAGTCTGTATCACTAACCCAGCATGAGTATCCCAAGTGGTCTCCCTGCTTTTCTCTTATCTCTCCACCTCCCGCAATTTTTCTTCATACAGCTGCTCAGGATTTAAGAAGAAATAGAGTCATGTCACTCTAGTTTTATAATTCTCCAGCGGCTTCCCATTGTGTTGGGAGTAAATGCCAAGTTTCTTTGCCGAGAAGCCTTTCGCGATCTGTTTCTGCTTCTCTTTCTAATCTCCTCGTGAACCCTGCTTCACTCTACTCTTTGTGTTCTGGCCATTGGCTTAGTGGAAAACACAGTCAGGCCTCAGGTGTGTTGTTTCCTTTGCCTGGAATGCTCTTCACAGGATTGACTTGGTCACTTCTCAGATTTCAGCCCTCAGCTGAAGGTCACTTGTCTTCCTCTGCAACCCCACGACAGTAGGCTCTCCACACAATTCTGTATCTCAGGACTGTTTCCTTTGCACACATGATAATTGGCAGTTCTGTATTTGCATATTGTCAGTGTCCCCCCTCGTCTATAAGCTGTAGAAGGGTGAGACCTGTGTTTCGTGGCAGCGCCCGCCTCCTGGCAGTCACTACTGCCGTGTTTCTGACGGCAAGCCACAAGTCCCTAGTGTACAGCCCTCATCTGTTGAAAGCTTCTTCGTCTTTCAAGACTTTGCTCAGTCATTATCCTCTGTGTGACGCTTTCCTATTGTATACTATTAAATCCTTGAGTGAGGTCTTGCTTCCCACCACTTCACAGCATCGGTTCCAGAACTGATTATTGCAGTTGTCACGGTGTTTTATAATTGTTAACTTAACAGTTCCTTCCACCAAGACTGAATTCCTTGAAAGCAGGAACTTTGGGGAAATTTTCTTTTTCTATAGCTGATAGTCTTCCACACAGTTCCTAGAACCCAGTAAATGCTGCATTGATGGTAAGGTGGACTATCAGTGCATGATGAGTGAAAATTGCCATCTCCCCAGTACATGGAGGGAATCTGAAACTTTAAAGTTTTAGAGAAATATCGCTAACAGGTGGTTGCCAAAGGCTGTAACCCAGTCTCATAAGTAGTATGAATGAAAGGGAATGGGCTGTGTGGACTTTATAAGGAGAAGGACCGGAGAAATTCTCATTGTGGTTCTGGCACCTCCAAGTCATTCTTTGGAGAAATAATTCATGAAATTTTCCCATGGCGTGGGTTGACTTCTGTTCATCCTGGCCATACAGCTTAATTTGTGCTGAATTTGTCCATGCTTCCGAAGCAGTTTTGACTGATTTCATTTCCAAGCTGAAAAGATTTTATGAATGGCATGGTCATTGGAAAGGTGCGTGTCTCCTATTGCAAATTTACAAATTAGCCTTTGTCATATACCTTATTCTAAGCTCATAACATGATCCTGTTTCATTCAGGCATAGTGCAGAATGTAAGTTCTAGACTGCAGAAGTGTGTTAGTCACTCAGTCGTGTCTGACTCTTTGCAACCCCATGGACTGTAGCCCACCTGGTTCCTCTGTGCCTGGGATTCTCTAAGCAAGAATACTGGAGTGGGTTGCCGTTGTCTTTTCCAGGGAATCTTCCTGACCAGGAATCGAATCCAGGTCTCCTGCTTTGTGAGCAGATTCTTTACTGTCTGAGCCACCAGGGAAGCCCAGCTATAAAAGCGAAGGCCAGTTCTTGGGGATCTCCAGAGCCTGTGTCCCCGTGGGCTGTGGGGAGCATCACTGGTCCTCCGTAGCTCACTGTATGGTCAACTGGGCATATTTTACATACTCTGCTTCACATTTTCATGCTGTGTGCTTCATAAGCTAGATGTGTTTTCTTAAGGGGAAAACTGAACCGTGAGCATGTTTTAAAAGCAAACCTCTTCAGAGATGGACATAAGCATCTTCAAAATATTTAAGAAATTAGCTAATTCATCGATGTATGGGTTTATAATATTTTTTTTTTTTGGAGTATAGTTTCTTTACCATGTTATATTAGTTTCTACTGTACAGCAAAGTGAATCAGCCAAACATATACATGTCTCCCCTCTCTTTTGGATTTCCTTCCCATTTAGGTCACCACGGAGCACTGAGTAGAGTTCTCTGTGCTATACAGTAGGGGTGTATCATTTTGAAGTTATTTAAATGATAGTTATAAATGGTTCTACGCACTTTGTGGTTGAATTAAAATATTTTTAAAAAGGAAACATAGCACTTATTTTCAGATTAGTGGAGGGGAAAACCAGCGACTGAGTGCCATGTGGCATCGCATGAGCATTCGTAACATAGGCAGCACTGCAGTGGGTATGCAATTTTATCAAAGCAGCATTGCCAGTAAGAGAGCTAGAGTGCCTGGAATTCAGATGCAGAATTAAGCCCCAGTTTTCTCATCTGTAAGCGGGTGGTAATGCAAACTTCATCGGAAAGTTGTGGGGATAAAAAATGGCTGGTAGAGAATGTAGATACAGTAGGAGGAATATCAAAGGATAACTGTATTTTGAACATTAATATATAAACATAATAGTGTTCATAAATGTTCAGCCAAGGTGTCTTATTAGGTATCTTCCTATTAACACAAAGAATAAATCAAATGGTCAACTGTTAATTGCAGGAAAACAAGCAAAAAATTATATGAAGTCATTCTTCAAGGTGAATATAGTAATGAAAAGTAGAAGAAAAAATATGCCCTAAAGCAAATATTTGACAAAGTTTTTTAAAAGTAAAATGATGCTGGAAAATGAAAACTAAGGTGTTAATTGCTAGATTTTTGTTCATATATTAATTACAGCTCTTAGTATTTGATCCTGTTTTCTGTATATTGTACAAAAAGCAAAACTAAAACTTGGCTTTTGATTTGGTGCTGCTCTTTTGATGAATATGCTTTATGAACATTAATGGCGTCGTGGTTTATCTGCCGTTCAGCATGGTGGCATCTACTGAGTTCATGTTTGTACTCTGGCTTGAATAGGAAGGAAACATGCCTCTAGAAGATTTATTGGCATTCTATGGCTATGAACCTACAATTCCAGCTGTTGCAAATTCCAGTGCAAATAGCTCCCCAAGTGAGCTTGCAGATGAACTACCAGATATGACACTAGACAAAGTAAGTACGGTCATGTAGGAGGATTCCAGATCTGTTGCCACTGACTGCTTTTATTAGTTTCTTTAAAGTACTTTGTAATTCTGAGTTGTAAACTTCTTGTGGACTGTTGTCATTTTGGTGACTGATTTGAATACTGTTTGGCTTTGATCTCACTACTTTAAAAGTAGTAATAACTTCATAATAATTTGAATATTAGAGTTTTCTTCCATAACTTTTTATCTTTCCTGTGTAGCTATATTATATCTACACTTAGATTTTGCCCTAACTTCTTTTGATCCTGTGGACACATGAATGCATTGATTAATAGATCCCCAGAAGTTTTCAAACAAGCTGGCTTAGGCATGGAATGGTTGGAGAGAAGTTCTGTTTTCTTGGGCTCTGGGAGTGACAGCGGCCATAGCAGCCAAGACCTCAGTGGTACGTCTTTAACATAGGCTGGTTGTAGGGGTGGCCAATCCCTGGCGAGGAAAATTCATAGCCATGATCTCTGCTGATGGATCCCTGGGAAGCTTTCCTCAACTTTGAGGTCTCAAGCAGGGAGAGGATTCCACATCTTGGAACCTCTTCCTGTGGGTTGTGTTGTCTCTACTTTTCAAAAGTGATGTTAATGTACCAAAGACTTTAATGGCCATAGGCATTCAGCAAATATTGAGTGCCTACTGTGTGCCAGGAACAAGGATGACTATATACTTACATAAAATTAATTCAGAACTGTTTCTTTCAAAATTATATCACTAGTCTAAGTGGTACATTAGTTGAACTTTTTAAAGTTACTGAAAGAGTAGAGTTTGGAGACTGTTTTATTTTAGTTATTTAAGTTGGCAGAAAGTGAATTTTAACTTTTAACTGCCTAGAAGTAAGATTATGTTGTAAATTCACTAAAAATTAGTCTGTCACTTCAGATAAGTTCTCTGCATACCCACAAATTAGATTGTTTGTTATATCATAAATGTGTAATAGTATGGATCATTAGATATTACATATACTTAAGTAGTAAATGTTATTAAATAATTATATACATGAAGTAAATTATAGGAGAATTTCATATTTACTTTTCTCAAAACTGAGGCTTCAGTTATTAATAGTTCTTAACTATATTATAATACCATCATGTTTATGAATAATGTTATAAAGATTTTTTTTTTCAATATTGATGGGATATAATTATTTCTAACCCTAGCATTGCATTCCTCTTCTTATAGGAGGAAATAGCAAAAGACCTATTGTCAGGTGATGATGAGGAAACTCAGTCTTCCGCAGATGATCTGACTCCATCTGTGACTTCCCATGAAACTTCGGACTTCTTCCCTAGACCTTTACGATGTAAGAAATCCAGCCATTACTGAGTAGTAGTAGCACTGATATTCCGGCTTGAGTACATTTTGTTATGTAATGTAATTTTTATCAGAATATTTTAAGTGTTTTACTTAATTGAAATAAAATACTATTATAATCTGAATAAGATTATAACTTTTTTATTGCTAGAGATGTAAACTAATACGCTGTTTAAAAATGAAAGCATTTGTTTGGTTTTGCAAAGGTGTTTTCTTTCTCAAGACTCATCTCTTGCTGAGGCAACCAGTCTTGGTTCAGTCATGAAATTTGATAGACATTTTTTAGGTTTCTGTTAGAAAGCTCCTACTTTCCTGGTTTTGAAAACTGCCATCAGTTGCCAACAGTATTTTTGTAGTTTTAGTGATGATTTAATGCTTTCCTTTTAATTCCTTGGTGTTATCTTTTAATGTATATCAGCAATATTTAAAAGGTCTTTGGGCTGAAATAATTTCTTACAAGCAGTTTTGCTTATCTCTCAGGTATTTTTATGGTTGAAGAACTGTTCAGTTAACAAGTTCCAATGCAGTACACATACATGTGCAAAAAGACTATTTTCATGAACTCGTTGTGCCGCTCTGTGATTGTCCCTCTCTGGATTAATGTAATCAGTGTAGTCCAGTGCTCTGCTTTCTCCTCTGGCCTTTCCAAACTGTATGATCGCACACCAAATAATTATAATGATAACATGCCTTCTCTCCATGTTTTCAATGTCTTGACTTGTGTGAAAATGAGAATAGTACACGAAGTTTGGTGTATTTGTGCTGATCTCATTTATTCTGCAACTTTTTATTACAAAATATCAGCCACTCTTTCAGGTGCTGCAAAGAAAGGCAACAAAACCCTTTTTAAAAATTTAATTTTCTTCTTTTAAGCAAATACTACGTGTGATGGAGATAAAGAATCAGAGGTTGAAGATGTTGAAACAGACAGCGGTAACTCACCTGAAGATCTGAGGAAGGTATGTTAAGTTACCATTGCAACTTTAAATCATTTGGCTTAAAGTAGCTTTTAAAAACATTTCTGAAAGAATTTAAGGTAATTTTGCAAGATAACTTTAGACTTGTAGTAACTGATGAATGAATTGGAACTTTTTTTCCCAGTATTTATTTTTATAATAAGTTGTTTCTACTTCTAAATTTTTCTGAAGGAAATAATGATTGGTTTACAATATCAAGCAGAGATTCCACCTTATCTCGGAGAGTATGCTGGTAATGAGAAAGGTAAGAAAGGCTTTTAATTTTGATAATATTTGGTAAGCCAGGTTATCTCTCAATATGTTTATTTCAGTATCTGATTGTATGCTCATCCTGTGAATGTAAAGATAGATTATTTGGAGTAGGGGAAGAGTTAGCCTGACTTAGGAATAATGTATCAAAATTAACCATGAGACTCAGAGAACCACTGCTCACCCCCTCCATCCCCCCACCTCTTGTGGTGCTTCTTAGTATGCTGCTGCTGCTACTGCTAAGTCGCTTCAGTCGTGTCTGACTCTGTGTGACCCCATAGACGGCAGCCCACCAGGCTCCCCCGTCCCTGGCATTCTCCAGGCAAGAACACTGGAGTGGGTTGCCATTTCCTTCTCCAATGCATGAAAGTGAAAAGTGGAAGGGAAGTCGCTCAGTCGTGTCCGACTCTTCGCAACCCCGTGGACTGCAGCCCCCCAGGCTCCTCCATCCATGGGATTTTCCAGGCAAGAGTACTAGAGTTGGGTGCCATCGTCTTCTCCGTCTCTTCGTATGCTAAGCACCTGTTAAAATAGTGGAGCTGCTCTTAATGTACAACTCTTTGGCCTACATCCCACCCCAGTGGGAGCTGGTAGCACTGTATCACCCGAGATAATGAAAACAGTAGGGATAGAATCTTTTGGGGAAGAAATGCTTAAGAAAAATGAAGCTGGAAGAAGTTCCCTTGCCCCAGCCCTGAAAATATAGAACGTAAGGATTCAGGGCTTCCCTGATAGCTCAATTGGTAAAGAATCCGCCTGCAATGCAGGAGACCCTGTTTGATTCCTGGGTCAGAAAGACTCGCTGGAGAACGGATAGGCTACCCACTCCAGAGTTCTCAGGCTTCCCTTGTGGCTCAGCTGGTAGACAATCTGGCTACAGTGCGGAAGACCTGGGTTTGACCCCTGGGTTGGCAAGATCCCTGGAAAAGGGAAAGGCTACCCACTCCAGTATTCTGGCCTAGAGAATTCCATGGACTGTATAGTCCATGGAGTCACAAAGAGTCAGACATGACTGAGCGACTTTGACTTCACTTCAAGGATTCTGCTGCTTTTGTTACACACTCCTACTTAAGTGTAATCAGTTTTCCTCATGTTTTTGGTATTGTGACTATAGCTAGTTCTGAAAATGTGGATGGATGAGGTGGTGGGAAGAAAAATCCAGGTACACTTTCCTGGCTCCACTTGGAAACCACATAGATCTGGCCCTGGGCAGAGGACTTGTCAGAAGCAGCCAGTCCTTGCATGAGACACGATGGAGGTGGTATTTGCTCAGTTCTGCATCTTCAGAAAGGAGCGTATACCTTCTCTTAAGAGGAGATAAACTCAGACTATTTTACCTATTTAAGTTTGACCAAAGAATAAAGAAGCTGGTTCCAGAAGCTTACCTCAAAAGTTCAGTCTGATTGCTTCATAGGCACACTTTTTAATTTCCTGCTCACTGGGAGTAGTAGTGCCTGCCTTATACAGTTGTGAGTGTAAAGCACTTATTATGGTCTCCGCTGTATAGTGAACTCTCAGTAAATTACTTTCATTAGCTATATTTAGTAATTATGATACACTTAAAGAATGGATTGAAGTTGGAGCAATGGGATAAATACTTGGGCCATCTATGTGACTTTATAGTGTGGAGTGGGAGCTTTGAGAATGGCAGCAGTGTTTGCATTAATAAAATATACAGTTTGTTTTAGTGACGTTTGCTTATTAAGTATGAGCTTCTCTAAAAGGTGGAAACTTTGCTTCTCTTACTGTTTACCATTTTCCATTTTTCATCAGTATATTAAAGGAAAAATAGATCTTTCCTAGTTATTTCGTTACTGGCTGATATTTTTATTTCTGTTGGTTTGTTTTAAATTTGTTGGCAATTTTTAATCTCTAGACATCTCACTTTTCATTTTCATGCATTGGAGAAGGAAATGGCAACCCACTCCAGTGTTCTTGCCTGGAGAATCCCAGGGATGGGGGAGCCTGGTGGGCTGCAGTCTATGGGGTTGCACAGAGTTGGACATGACTGAAGTGACTCAGCAGCAGACATTTCATAGAGTCATTTAGGGAGTTAAAGAGAAATTTTCAGTAAAGTTATTATTGAATTTACACAAGTTACTTTTACCCCCTCATTAGAAGAATGTAAGATACCATTGCTGGGTTTTATATTAGACTACTTAGAAAAGTCTCTATTAGACTACATAGAAAGCCTCTAATTTGGTAAATCCAACCACCAAGAAAACTTGTTTGCTTTAGTCACTGAAATACTTGGTCCTTAATAAAATTTAAAAAAAAATTGTTTTAAACTTTTATTGATGACAGACTCAGCTTACCAGACAATCAGATGACCAGGGTCTTCAAAGTTAGTTACTTGTATAGGAAGAGGGAGAACAGTTTGTGTACATCTTGTAGTGTGTTGGTGCATTTAATGTGTTAATGGGATTTTCTTTATCAGTGTATGAAAATGAAGACCAGTTACTTTGGCGTCCTGGTGTGGTTTTGGAGAGCAAAGTTAAGGAGTACCTTGTTGAGACCTCATTAAGAACTGGAAATGAAAAAATAATGGATCGAATTTCTGCAGGAACACATACAAGGGACAATGAACAGGTATACATCAATTTTTGTTGAAGTAGCAGCTAACTAATGTAATATCTTCTTGATATTCTTATATTTGATTAAAATATTTTTAGTGTATGAACTGGCTGTCTCTTTCTGATTCTAAAACTTGGAAGATACTGGTTTAAAAAAACCCCAGGACCTAATGATAACCGTTCTGTATTATTTCATGTCTTCTGGCTTTTTTTTCCTTTATACACACATATATTCTACTTTAGGTACCATTTTGTATCCTTTTAATCCCTTAATCTGATTTTCTTTGCTATTGAGCTTTCTTTAATAGTTCATTCTTGGTGACGTGGTGACTGTATTTTCCATCGTTTATTTAGACATTCTCTGTGATTGAACTTTGAGATTTTACAGTGAAGTTACTTCTTGGATTATTCTTGAACTTTATTAAGGAAGTGGTTAAAGTTAATGTCTACTAATTGTGTATAAATTTGCTTTAGGGGTATCTGTTAGGTACTGTGTCCTTGCAGATGCAGAGCAGTCTCCCGATGGTATGTGGGATAAGCGGAGAAGTATGGCCCGTCAGGGTTTTTTCCCTCTGGCGTTGTTTTGCCCCTCTCATACACCTTTTCACTTGTTAGTGCGAGTCTAGTTAATCCTGACTAATGGGTGCCCAGAGATAGGTGGACTCAAACTTGAATTTCCAAATAACATAGAGAAGCCACACTAACTGAACTTAAGAGCAGTTTTGTCAGCTGTCAAAAGGAAATCCTGTTGGATTTTTCTACTGATACTTTGTTAAAACTGTAAATTAATTTTTTAAGAATTAGTAGCTTTAAAACATTAAACCTTCTACTTGAAGAGCATGATCTGATTCTGTTTATTTGATTTTTTTAATCACTTGAATGTTTTTGTTTAAATATCACATGTCTAATTGATTCCTCATTGTCTTGAAATGTGTGTGTATTTAGCTTTGTAAATGGGATCTCTAGTATATTTGTATTTGTATATTATTGATTTAGAGAAATATATTAAAATTTTTTTCTCAAGCTGTTGAAACTAATTTAGAATAATGATTTTTCAGTTGTTTCTCTTAGGTTTTCTAATCTTAAAATTATTATTAAATTAGACTTTTATTCCTTCCTCACCATTATTATCTCTCTTATTCTTATTATATGTCCTACTACATTAGCCATAACTCTCAGAGACTTTTGGTAGTAATAGTGGTTTGAGGCCTGCTTTTGTTGAAAAGCAGGTGGCCCAATGGTAAAGAATCCTCCTGCCAATGCAGGAGACACAAGAGACTCGGGTTCAATCCCTGGGTTGGGAAGATCTCCTGGAGAAGAGAATGACAACCCACTCTAGTATTGCCTGGAAAATCCTTTGGACAGATGAGCCTGGTGGGCTATAGTCCCTGGGGTCTCAAAGAGCTGGACACAGCTGAGTGAGTGACCACAGAATACACCTCAGGTTTTTACAGTAAGCGTAATACCAGCCATGGTTTGATGCCGGCTGTTGTCTTAGAATAAGATAATATCCAGCTACTTATAACTGTTATACTTTTTGTCTTTTTAAAAATAAAAATGGGTACTGATATAGCTGAAGCTTTTTAGCAACTGTTGAGATTGTTTTTAATGATTGATTATTGATGTATTGATTATTAACCTATTGTTTTAATAGGTTTACTCATATACTTGCCTTTCTTGAAACTTACTTCACAAAGTAGATTATTAGTTAACTTTCAATTGAGTTCTGTCTGCTGCTATTTAGTATATTCATAATTCCAAACAGATTTAATGGGAGGAAATTCTAATTTTAAAAAAATGGTATCTTCTGTAGTAGATGGAAATAACTAAGACCATTATAAACTCCAGTCATTAAAATATCTATTCTTCTACTCTAGGCCTGCTGCTGTTGTCTTTTATTACAACTCTAAAAGTCAGGCAGTAGGTGGTAACAAGAGACAAGACCATGATTCTTACTTTTCCCAGCTGGAAATAAACATCTAAAGTAGGAGAATTCTCCCAGCTCAGAAGATCTAGCAATTAAAAAACTAAAAAAGGGAGGAATGATACTGGTAGCTGACTTCTGAGCAATAGAGTGAGAATGAAAAGACTCCTGGGATACCAGAGTCAGTGTGTAGGAGAAATTAAATGTCCAGGCGAACATGCGCTTCAGATGTCCTGAAAGTAGCATTTCAGCTGGTATTTGTCAGGATTCTTACAATGCACATGTTTGTGTGTGTGTGTGTGTGTGTGTGTGTGTGTGTGTGTGTGTGTGTCTTTAATGCAGCTAAGTAGGAGCTTTTGGCTAGTTTTATTGAATAGTTTTTTCCTCTTTCCTCTAGGCATTATATGAACTTCTCAAGTGTAACCATAATATAAAGGAAGCAATCGAAAGATACTGTTGCAACGGAAAGGCATCTCAAGGTAAGAAGCACTTGGGATCAAGAGAGGGAAAGGACAGGGGCTGGTCTTTGGGATCAGAATAAGCAAAGTATCATAAAGGACGGAGTAGTCCTGTCACACTTTTGTGTAAGATCTGTTCATCTTCATAGCAAATAATTTTTTCCTTTTCTTGCCTTCTGTTTTTAGACATACCAGAGATTGTTCAAATACAAATTAGTTACCCCCCTGTCACCTCCAGAACAAAGCAGATCCCAGAGATGATAGTATATCCAAAGTAATAAGAATGATTTTATGATTTCATTGGGGGAAAACAGTTGTTTTTTCTTTCTCAAACCAGACAGGAAATGAAAAGGAGATTAAAAAATTAAAAAAGAAACATATAATATATTCCAAATATGTATAATAAACATGTAAGAAGTATATTTTTAGTAGTCATGTAACAATATTTTTATAGTGCTTAGGTTTTGATTTGTGTGTGTCAAGGAAAATGGTTAACTTTAATTTCAATATTTTTGTCATGTAAATGGATTGCATGTACCACAGCTGTCATTAAGTATATGTAGAGTGAACTAATGCTTAATAATGTAAATAAACTTGGAAAAATATAAAAGCTGAAAACAGCGCATCGAAACTTGTGGATGAAATAGTCTATTGAAAGGTTTCCTTGTAATAGCTGCTTTTTTGAAAAAAATTATTTTAAGCTCTCAAAACTCTGAAAAGCTAAGTGCATTTAATTTTTCTTTAGTTCAAAGTTTCTAAGATTTTCTTTTTTTAGTCAAACTTTTTTTTACCTTTGTGGTGGACTATTGTGAATGGCTTTGGGGACCAGTTCCCCATTGTAAGTGAGGCACTTCAGGTCTCCTCTGCTTCAAGGAGATTTAATTCATCAGTATTGATATCTGCTGGGAAGTTGAATGGCACTTAGTCTTTTGAGAGCATAAACTGTTTTTTATTCCTTTTATATACCTGCAGTATAGCATTCTGCAAACTGACTTTAAATAAATATGTGTTATTTATGGTCTCTTATTAAAGAGACCATGAATGATTTTGATGTAAGACCAAAGTAAGGCTTTTTCTCCCATAGAGGAAATAACATTTTATTTTTTTCTAATTAAAAATGCTCATTGTTTTAAAAAATAAATCAGAAAAACAATGAACATAAATTGTAGGAAAAAAAATAAATTCTTGTCTCATTATACAGAGAAAAAAACCCAATGTTTATATTTTGGTTTTCTAAATTTTTTTACTTAGGATTACTAAAAGCATACTTTTAGTAAGGACTTGTCTGTGTGTGTGTGTAGAAGTTATAGTCTTTTATTAGGAAACCATACTGTGATTTGTATATGAGTTTTGAGGCCAATTTATTTTGTTGTAAAATTTCTGTAGAAGGAATGACTGCATGGACAGAAGAAGAATGCCGGAGCTTTGAACATGCACTCATGCTTTTTGGAAAAGATTTTCATCTTATACAGAAGAATAAAGTAAGTTAGGCAAATTAGACATAAACAGAACAATTGCTTAGTGATTACAGTGAATATAAGCAACTAATTTATAAGTCACTTGGGTGGGGGAAAAAGCTATAACTTGTTAATGCTCCCATGCTGTTAACATATTGGTTACTTTCTGATCTGTCTTTCTGTAAATTCAATGTCATGTCATCTAGTTGCTCGGTTGTGTGAGACTGTTTGTGACCCCATGGTCTGCCAGGCTCCTCTGTCTATGGGATTCTCCAGGCAAGAATACTGGAGTGGGTTGCCAGTTCCCTCTCCAGGGGATCTTCTCGACACAAGAATTGAACCCATGTCTCCTACATTGCAGGCAAATTCTTTATCATCGGAGCCACAAACCCAATAACTGCTCTGAAATACAAAATCTAGTTTAAAAAGCAGTAGGCCTAGAATATTGAATAGTAATAGGCATTGAATATCCAGTTAAATGTTTCAGAATTCGAGTTTCCTTAGGACAAAAAGAAAGAATAAACAAATCATATTTTAATGAGATGTAATTGTCTCAAGCTCTTTAGAATATATACACACTTTTTTAAAAATTGACTTCATTTTTTAGAGCAGTTTTAAGTTCATAGCCAAATTGAGAAAGTAGAGAGAAGTCCCATGTATTTCCTGCTCCTGCACACACATGGCTTCTTCCTCCATCAGTATCCCACACCAGAAGGGTATATTTGTTACAGCTGATAAATCTACCTTGCCATATTTTTATCCCCAAAGTTTATAGTTTACATTGGGATTTACTCTTTGTGTTATATATTCTATGGATTTTGAAAAATACATGACAATACCTATCCACCACTGTAGTATCCTACAGAATAGTTGTAGTGATCTAAAAATTGTGTCATATAATTGGAATCATACAGTATGTAGCCTTTGCAGATTGGCTTCTTGACTTAAGTAATATGCATTTAAGTTTCCTCCATGTTTTTTTGTGGCTCATTTCTTTTATCACTGAATAATATCCCATTGTATGGATGTACCGGTTTGTTTATCCGTTGACCATTTGAAGGACATCTTGATTGCTTTCAAGTTTTGGAGACTTAACGGTTAATGTGTTTATTGAAAGGTATACTTTATTTCTTGGTTTAAAATGCTTGTTCCTATATTATGATCTTATAACAAAGCCACTAATCACAATAGAGGTTCTGAAACTTCCTTATTGGGTACATTAAGCAGGGGAGAAAGTGTTTATTGGGTAAAGATACGGAATTTTTTTCTGTACGTCTGAATTCATACCTTTAGCTGTATATAGTTAGAGAAACCCTAGTCTGGATGTGGAGCCAAGTTGAATAAGGCTCAAATTTTATTATCATTTTTGATTTTCTACCAGACTTTGTTGCCGCTAAGAGCCAAATGCATAATAGAGGAAAAATCTTGCCTTTAGCTGCCAATCATCTTAAATTCCAGATGTGGTTGAGTACTGATCCCTTTACAAACGGAGTCTCTTTTGGGTCATGGAGCCCTTTGATAATCTCATGAAGCTGCACCCTTCTCCCCAGAAAAGTGTACTTGAATGACATTTTGGGAATTACTGTATCCCAATGAGGCTCATTCATGGATCACTGAGGGTTAACAGGTACCCTTGGTACAGTCAGAATCATGGTCAAAGTTCAGTGAAGAAAAGTAAAGTATGTCAGTGTTTTAAGATTTTTCAGTAAAAGTGTAAGATAATTTCTGGATGCACATTTATTATTACATTCTGATTTAAATAAAAAGCCTTGGTTTTGGAAGGTAGCCTCATTATTAAATAGTGTGAAAAAAACAGTTTACTAGTAACATATTCAGAATCTCATAATTAGGAAGATAGAAAATAAGACCCATGGGTGTTTAAAAAAAAAGTTACTAAAAATATGTAGAATTTTTTGGTTTTTAAAAAAAATCCAACTTTTTTTATTAGGTGAGAACTAGAACAGTTGCTGAATGTGTAGCATTCTACTATATGTGGAAGAAATCTGAGCGTTATGATTACTTTGCTCAACAGACAAAATTTGGAAAGAAACGATATAACCATCACCCTGGAGTTACGTAAGTACCGTGGGCTTGACTTCAGGGATTTTTGTTTTTAACTGTGAGATGCAGTTACAACATTATTTGGGTGTGTTTTTTAGGGACTACATGGATCGTTTGGTGGATGAAACGGAAGCTCTGGGTGGGACAGTAAATTCTTCAGCCTTAACTTCTAACCGACCTGAGCCTGTACCTGATCAACAGCTAAACATTCTCAACTCTTTCACTGCCAGTGATTTGACAGGTAAGAACGTGAGCATCTTTTTGCATTTTTTCGTGTAATGTGGGACAGAATTATTTCCTTTTTGTTGCATGATGTAGGACCACTTACTGAAACCATTTCTCATTTCTTTGTAGCTTTGACCAACAGCGTAGCGACCGTCTGCAATCCAACGGATGTGAATTGTTTGGATGATAGCTTTCCTCCACTGGGCAACACGCCCCGTGGACAAGTCAACCATGTGCCTGTTGTAACGGAGGAGTTACTCACCCTGCCCAGCAATGGGGAAAGTGATTGTTTTAATTTATTTGAGACTGGATTTTATCACTCAGAGCTGAACCCCATGAACATGTGCAGTGAAGAGTCAGAAAGACCAGCAAAGAGATTGAAAATGGGCATTGCCGTTCCTGAATCCTTTATGAATGAGGTTTCTGTAAATAATTTGGGTGTAGACTTTGAAAATCACACACATCATATCACCAGTGCCAAAATGGCTGTGTCTGTGGCTGACTTTGGCAGTCTGTCTGCCAACGAGACCAATGGTTTCATCAGTGCCCACGCTCTGCATCAGCATGCCGCCCTGCATTCTGAATGAAATGAGTGAAGGGCCCAGAAACAGTGGGTGTGCAGTACCAGTACCAGGAAAGTATCAGGTTTGCTTAGTCTTTCACTGGAAGTTTGAACTTTTTTCACTATGACATCAGTGATGTCAGTATGTATAGAACTATATCTTGATTTATCAAGAGTATTTTCATTTTCAATCCATAAATGTGGAAATGAACTATGATCAGCAGAGTTGGGAACTAAGATTGAACTCTGTGGTGCAGCTTTAAGCTCTGCTTATCTCTTCCTCATCCCTAGTACCTCTTCCCCACTCCCTTCTTTTTCTATTCTTTTCTGTTCCCCACTGCCCTCACTCCCAGTTTTAAAACCTGTAGACAGAGGCCACCAGCTCAAAACCAGCACAGATGTTCTGAACTGAATGGAGTGGCTTCTATTCGTGTAAATTCCTTTTGCCGTAATGGATGCAGTGGAATAACAATGTTTACAGGTCCCGATCCTGATCCCTGCTCAATGTAGCATTTTTTGGTTTTATTTTCTTAATTAAATAAAAGCAGGGGTAGGTTTCTTCAAACTGCACAAACATGCAAGGATTTTTTTAAAAATGGAAACTTCTCTCATGTTATTCAACTAGCGCACTTCAGTTTACAAAACAGCAAGTCCATCTTTATAGAAGCCAGCACGAGGAACTGCGTGCAAATTATGAAGACGCTTGCTTGGATCCTGTTTCAAAATTCTAGACCAGGGCTACCTTACACAGAATCGGTCATTTTACTGCCGGAAGACTTCTGTGTAACTTCACTTATTGGCTAAAAAAATCGGCACTTGAAGATACGGTATTTAGATGGGGTTTTGTCCACCATTATCAAGATTGTAATCATAAAAATCATACTGGTCATTGAGAACCTAGTTTTTCCTGAGGCAGTTGACTTGCAGGGCACAGTCTACAAAGCCGAGGATGTTGCCACTTAGACTGGTTTACATTTTGGGACACTTTTTCGGTTGTTTTGTAGTGCTGCAGTTCAAATGTTAATATTTAGGTAGGATTTCTAGATCCTACACATAATGCAGTGGAACCTTGAAGTATATTTAAACTTTTCTGTTTAGCTTGGACCATTTGGGAAGAAAAAATGTGAGTTTCTATCTGAAATACAATGGTACGTTACCACTTTTAAGTTCTAAAAAGTGATTGACGTTCAGATGCGTCTCAAAACTCACTTTTATTTTTATTCTGAACGTTGTGAATGAGAAACCATTGTTATAAACTCTGGCCATTTTTGCTCTGTAGACGTGCATCTTTAAGTTATAAGGTGAATTCACACAATATGTAATGCAGTGTTAGGATGTGATAAGCTTTGCTTTTATAGTTAAAACACATAATTTTCCTTTTTTTTTTTGCACCGTCTTAATTAAAATTTTCAATTTCTACTA
Source organism: Neotragus moschatus (assembly GCA_006410615.1). Classification (NCBI taxonomy): domain Eukaryota; kingdom Metazoa; phylum Chordata; class Mammalia; order Artiodactyla; family Bovidae; genus Neotragus; species Neotragus moschatus. The sequence goes on from SJYA01002726.1 coordinate 3,545,794, forward strand.
GTTGTTTTGCTTTGCCAAACCTTAAATATTTGGCTACATTGCTGATATTTTTAAGTATAAGTCGCTTCAAGGTTGTGCTGATGAATAGATAGAATGTAGTGACCTTAGTGATGGAAAGGGAGGGTATTTATTATACAAACTGTGAACTGCAATGACATCCTTAGTTTTGGATGATTTGTATTCTTGTTTTTCTTTGCAGCATTTTAATGAAGATTGCTTTGAAGTGTTTACGCATTAGCACATTTACTAAAAAAGTTAGTTTAGCACAGTGGACGAAAGTAGTTAAATTAATAACTTAAAGTCAGTCTCTAATTTATACATCTAAAGTCAGCATTCCTGTATGCACACAGTAAATAATGGGTAGCCTGGGCTTTTTGTTGCTTTCAGATATTTTTATCCAAGTTGTCAGCTTCATATTGCTGTGGTGTTGTGCTAAACTTTGAACCTAATTTCTTTTGTTAAAAATGAATACATCTATAATTTACTAAGATACTGGCCATAATCTTCCATTGTTATAACTTTAATTTTTCCTCTGGGTTTACAGTGGCTGGTCTGTATAAAATAATTTACACAAAGATGACTGAATGCTAATACCAGTTGCACTTAAATGAACATGCCCATTCTCAGTAGCTGATGCAGTAATATATTCAGTTTATCTATGCATTGCTGGGATCTTGATATAAGATGGAAACAGTGTTTCTTATCTAAAGTTTTGATTATCAGCAAGTTGAATGGACACTTTAGTTATTTAAAGATTTTTGACCAAAATCCAGAAATGATATGAGAGAAAAATAAATTCCAGCTAGTTTAATAGATTTTTAAACACCAATCTGATTTTAGCCTCTTAGAGAGTGCTAACTAGCTGGTAAGCGTTTACTTTTAATTCCTTGTTAAAATGAGGCAATAATTTGCAAGATTTTTGTATATATATGTAAATTCTTCATATCTTTTTAGATCTAATTCAATATTTTCTGACTGCTTCCTCCATGTATAATACCATTTTTGTGCATGCTTGATGTGACATTCATAAATTGTACCACTATGACTTTATTCATGTAAAATAACTATTTATTGAATTTCCTTTTAAATCTGGATTTACTGGGGTTTTTTTCCCTCTCCATTTAAGCATCTTAACAGAGAATTTGTTACTGTTTCTTAGAAGAATTGCGTTTGAGAGCGTGAAAATAACTGATCTGCAGTCTTATGAAGAAACAATAATGCCTTTATTATTAAGTGTTAAGCACAATTCTTATAACAAACTGTGATAAATTCTTTTTTTTTCTTTGCCATATTATTTTCATATGAACAAACCAAAAATCCACGGTGAGCAGTTGCAGTGTTGGCTGATGTGTCTTTTTATGTACAGGGGGTTTTAAGAGGACAGCGGATTCATTTAGAAGTGAAACTGGTGCTGTGATTATAGCAATACTTTACTTTTGTTAGTTGTACTCCACTTTTTCATGCTAGCTTTTTCAGTGTTTAGTTTTCCTCTTGTTATGGTCAACTGCTGAATTTACTTGAAGGATGTAGAATACTGTTTAAACAATACTAAAGTCTGTATAATTAGGTCAAAGAACTGTGCAATTGTTTCCTTTTTAATTTTTACAATTGAGGGTCATAATATTTGAGAACATCAAATCTAATAGAGCATAGTGAAACTATTTAATTTAACCAAAGTCTCTAGTAAATATTTCAACTTTGAATGTAAACTAATGAATAAACCTGACCACCAAGGAGATTGTTTGCCCAGAGTTTCAAAGCACATTGTCTACAAATGGAAATTGAAATAATTTATAAAAATATTGACAGTACTATGTTTTTTAAAAAGTTCTTAATTTTTTCACTGAAAGGAGGAAACTGTTAGTTTTATTGTTAAATATGGTAGATATTAAAACTCCTCTTAGATGACCAGTGATTCCAGTTGTCCCGGTTTGAAATAAGTACGCCGTGAGTATGAGATTGATTAGTGACAATCAGAACAAGTTTTAGTATCAGACGTTCAAGAGGAAGTTGCTATTGTTGCATTGATTTTAATATTTGTACATAAACACTGATTTTTTTGAGCATTATTTTGTATTTGTTGTACTTTAATACCTGGTGTACAGTTCCAGAAATAAAAATCTGGAAATCTTTTTTTTTTCTTGGTTCGTGTGAGTATTTGCCACAAATAGATTTTTATCTAATGACTCTTAAGCTATAACATAACCACTGTTAAGTAGGTTTTAGATGTAGTAAATAAGATATTTGATAGGTAAATACAACTAATAGGTAAAATAGTTTTCTTTAAATCCTCTAAAATATATGTCCATCTATCAATACAATAAAATTCTAGCTATCCTAAAGTGACGATTATATGTACTTTCAATTTCATTCAGGAAATACTTATTGAATGTCTGTTACATTTCAAACACTGTTCTCAGTAACTTGTCATTTAGGGAAATCTGAAATTTGATTAGATGTTATTTCATAGTATATTTATAGTAAACTAGTCTTCCTTATTATAACGGTCATAGTTTGGTTCAGTTCAGTTCAGTCACTCAGTCGTGTCTGACTCTTTGCGACCATGGGCGGCAGCACGCCAGGCCTCCTTGGCGTCCATCACCAACTCCCAGTATCCACTCAAACTCGTGTCCCTTGAGTCGGCGATGCCATCCAATCATCTCATCCTCTGTCATCCCCTTCTCCTCCCTGTCTTCAATCTTTCCCAGCATCAGGGTCTTTTCAAATGAGTCAGCTTTTTGCATCAGGTGGCCAAAGTATTGGAATTTCGGCTTCAACATCAGTCCTCCCAATGAATATTCAGGACTGATTTCCTTTAGGATGGACTGGTTGGATCTTCTTGCAGTCCAAGACACTCTCGAGTCTTCTCCGACACCACAGTTCAAAAGCATCAATTCTGCACTCAGCTTTCTTTATAGTCCAACTCTCACATCCATACATGACTACTGGAAAAACCATAGCCTTGACTAGACGGACCTTTGTTGGCAAAGTAATGTTTCTGCTTTTTAATATGCTGTTTGAGTTGGTCATAAATTTCTTCCAAGGAGCCGGCATCTTTTAATTTCATGGCAGCAGTTACCATCTGCAGTGATTTTGGAGCCCAAGGAAATAAAGTCTGTGACTGTTTCCACCGTTTCCCCATCTATTTGCCATGAAGTAATGGGACTGGATGCCATGATCTTAGTTTTCTGAATATTGAGCTTTAAGTCAACTTTTTCACTCTCCTCTTTTTCACTTTCATCAAGGCTTATTTTTAGTTCCTCTTCACTTTCTGTTCTATATGCACATCTGCATATCTCAGGTTGTTGGTACTTTTCCTGGCAATCTTGATTCCAGCTTGTGCTTCATCCAATCTAGTATTTCGCATGACGTACTCTGCATATAAGTTAAATAAGCAGGGTGACAATATATAGCCTTGACGTACTCCTTTTCTTATTTGGAACCAGTCTGTTGTCCATGTCCAGTTCTAANTTGGATGATTTGTATTCTTGTTTTTCTTTGCAGCATTTTAATGAAGATTGCTTTGAAGTGTTTACGCATTAGCACATTTACTAAAAAAGTTAGTTTAGCACAGTGGACGAAAGTAGTTAAATTAATAACTTAAAGTCAGTCTCTAATTTATACATCTAAAGTCAGCATTCCTGTATGCACACAGTAAATAATGGGTAGCCTGGGCTTTTTGTTGCTTTCAGATATTTTTATCCAAGTTGTCAGCTTCATATTGCTGTGGTGTTGTGCTAAACTTTGAACCTAATTTCTTTTGTTAAAAATGAATACATCTATAATTTACTAAGATACTGGCCATAATCTTCCATTGTTATAACTTTAATTTTTCCTCTGGGTTTACAGTGGCTGGTCTGTATAAAATAATTTACACAAAGATGACTGAATGCTAATACCAGTTGCACTTAAATGAACATGCCCATTCTCAGTAGCTGATGCAGTAATATATTCAGTTTATCTATGCATTGCTGGGATCTTGATATAAGATGGAAACAGTGTTTCTTATCTAAAGTTTTGATTATCAGCAAGTTGAATGGACACTTTAGTTATTTAAAGATTTTTGACCAAAATCCAGAAATGATATGAGAGAAAAATAAATTCCAGCTAGTTTAATAGATTTTTAAACACCAATCTGATTTTAGCCTCTTAGAGAGTGCTAACTAGCTGGTAAGCGTTTACTTTTAATTCCTTGTTAAAATGAGGCAATAATTTGCAAGATTTTTGTATATATATGTAAATTCTTCATATCTTTTTAGATCTAATTCAATATTTTCTGACTGCTTCCTCCATGTATAATACCATTTTTGTGCATGCTTGATGTGACATTCATAAATTGTACCACTATGACTTTATTCATGTAAAATAACTATTTATTGAATTTCCTTTTAAATCTGGATTTACTGGGGTTTTTTTCCCTCTCCATTTAAGCATCTTAACAGAGAATTTGTTACTGTTTCTTAGAAGAATTGCGTTTGAGAGCGTGAAAATAACTGATCTGCAGTCTTATGAAGAAACAATAATGCCTTTATTATTAAGTGTTAAGCACAATTCTTATAACAAACTGTGATAAATTCTTTTTTTTTCTTTGCCATATTATTTTCATATGAACAAACCAAAAATCCACGGTGAGCAGTTGCAGTGTTGGCTGATGTGTCTTTTTATGTACAGGGGGTTTTAAGAGGACAGCGGATTCATTTAGAAGTGAAACTGGTGCTGTGATTATAGCAATACTTTACTTTTGTTAGTTGTACTCCACTTTTTCATGCTAGCTTTTTCAGTGTTTAGTTTTCCTCTTGTTATGGTCAACTGCTGAATTTACTTGAAGGATGTAGAATACTGTTTAAACAATACTAAAGTCTGTACAATTAGGTCAAAGAACTGTGCAATTGTTTCCTTTTTAATTTTTACAATTGAGGGTCATAATATTTGAGAACATCAAATCTAATAGAGCATAGTGAAACTATTTAATTTAACCAAAGTCTCTAGTAAATATTTCAACTTTGAATGTAAACTAATGAATAAACCTGACCACCAAGGAGATTGTTTGCCCAGAGTTTCAAAGCACATTGTCTACAAATGGAAATTGAAATAATTTATAAAAATATTGACAGTACTATGTTTTTTAAAAAGTTCTTAATTTTTTCACTGAAAGGAGGAAACTGTTAGTTTTATTGTTAAATATGGTAGATATTAAAACTCCTCTTAGATGACCAGTGATTCCAGTTGTCCCGGTTTGAAATAAGTACGCCGTGAGTATGAGATTGATTAGTGACAATCAGAACAAGTTTTAGTATCAGACGTTCAAGAGGAAGTTGCTATTGTTGCATTGATTTTAATATTTGTACATAAACACTGATTTTTTTGAGCATTATTTTGTATTTGTTGTACTTTAATACCTGGTGTACAGTTCCAGAAATAAAAATCTGGAAATCTTTTTTTTTTCTTGGTTCGTGTGAGTATTTGCCACAAATAGATTTTTATCTAATGACTCTTAAGCTATAACATAACCACTGTTAAGTAGGTTTTAGATGTAGTAAATAAGATATTTGATAGGTAAATACAACTAATAGGTAAAATAGTTTTCTTTAAATCCTCTAAAATATATGTCCATCTATCAATACAATAAAATTCTAGCTATCCTAAAGTGACGATTATATGTACTTTCAATTTCATTCAGGAAATACTTATTGAATGTCTGTTACATTTCAAACACTGTTCTCAGTAACTTGTCATTTAGGGAAATCTGAAATTTGATTAGATGTTATTTCATAGTATATTTATAGTAAACTAGTCTTCCTTATTATAACGGTCATAGTTTGGTTCAGTTCAGTTCAGTCACTCAGTCGTGTCTGACTCTTTGCGACCATGGGCGGCAGCACGCCAGGCCTCCTTGGCGTCCATCACCAACTCCCAGTATCCACTCAAACTCGTGTCCCTTGAGTCGGCGATGCCATCCAATCATCTCATCCTCTGTCATCCCCTTCTCCTCCCTGTCTTCAATCTTTCCCAGCATCAGGGTCTTTTCAAATGAGTCAGCTTTTTGCATCAGGTGGCCAAAGTATTGGAATTTCGGCTTCAACATCAGTCCTCCCAATGAATATTCAGGACTGATTTCCTTTAGGATGGACTGGTTGGATCTTCTTGCAGTCCAAGACACTCTCGAGTCTTCTCCGACACCACAGTTCAAAAGCATCAATTCTGCACTCAGCTTTCTTTATAGTCCAACTCTCACATCCATACATGACTACTGGAAAAACCATAGCCTTGACTAGACGGACCTTTGTTGGCAAAGTAATGTTTCTGCTTTTTAATATGCTGTTTGAGTTGGTCATAAATTTCTTCCAAGGAGCCGGCATCTTTTAATTTCATGGCAGCAGTTACCATCTGCAGTGATTTTGGAGCCCAAGGAAATAAAGTCTGTGACTGTTTCCACCGTTTCCCCATCTATTTGCCATGAAGTAATGGGACTGGATGCCATGATCTTAGTTTTCTGAATATTGAGCTTTAAGTCAACTTTTTCACTCTCCTCTTTTTCACTTTCATCAAGGCTTATTTTTAGTTCCTCTTCACTTTCTGTTCTATATGCACATCTGCATATCTCAGGTTGTTGGTACTTTTCCTGGCAATCTTGATTCCAGCTTGTGCTTCATCCAATCTAGTATTTCGCATGACGTACTCTGCATATAAGTTAAATAAGCAGGGTGACAATATATAGCCTTGACGTACTCCTTTTCTTATTTGGAACCAGTCTGTTGTCCATGTCCAGTTCTAACTGTTGCTTCCTGACCTACATACGGATTTCTCAAGAGGCAGGTCAGGTAGTCTGGTATTCCCATCTCTTTCAGAATTTTCCACAGTTTATGTGATCCACATGGTCAAAGGCTTTGGCGTAGTCAATAAAGCAGAAGTAGATGTTTTTCTGGAACCCTCTTGCTTTTTCCATGATCCAGCGGATGTTGGCAATTTGATCTCTGGTTCCTCTGCCTTTTCTAAAACCAGCTTGAACATCAGGAAGTTCACGGTTCACATATTGCTGAAGCCTGGCTTGGAGAATTTTGAGCATGACTTTACTAGCATGTGAGATGAGTGCAATTGTGCGGTAGTTTGAACATTCTTTGGCATTGCCTTTCTTTGGGATTGGAATGAAAACTGACCTTTTCCAGTCCTGTGGCCACTGCTGCATTTTCCAAAGTTGTTGGCATATTGAGTGTAGCACTTTCAGAGAATCATCTTTTAGGATTTGAAATAGCTCCACTGGAATTCCATCACCTCCACTAGCTTTGTTCGTAGTGATGCTTTCTAAGGCTGACTTGACTTCACATTCCAGGATGTCTGGCTCTAGGTGAGTGATCACACCATTGTGATTACCTGGGTTGTGAAGATCTTATTTTACAATTATTCTGTGTATTCTTGCCACCTCTTCTTAATATCTCCTGCTTCTGTTAGGTCCAGACCATTTCTGTCCTTTATCGAGCCCATCTTTGCATGAAATGTTCCCTTGGTATCTCTAATTTTCTTGGAGACATCTCCAGTCCTTCCCATTCTATTGTTTTCCTCCATTTCTTTGCATTGATCGTTGAGGAAGGCTTTCTTATCTCTCCTTGCTATTTGGAACTCTGCATTCAAATGGGTATAACTTTCCTTTTCTCCTTTGCATTTTGCTTTTCTTCTTTTCACAGTTATTTGTAAAGCCTCCTCACTCAGCCATTTTGCTTTTTGCATTTCTTTTTCTTCGAGATGGTCTTGATCCCTGTCTCCTGTTTGGTAGACTCCAGAAATAACTTCCCCAAGTCTTCATCTTCCCAAGCTAAATATCTCACTTTGGCCTAATTTCACAAGTTTGGTCCCCATTTTTCACTTGTTCTGACCAGAACTTTTTCTGTCTAGTTCCTTTCTTAATATGCAGTGATCAGATGGCATGTAATGTCCAGATTTTGTACAAGGACAAGAGGACATCTTTGCTTCAGTTGCTCATCTAAAATCAGATTTCTTCATTCACAGACACCAAAGAGCCTTGATGAGCAGGCCTCCCTGGTGGACACATACACAGCAGTGCCTTCAAAGTGGGGAGAAACACCAGTGTTTCTCCGCTGAATACAGTGAAGTGTGCAGCCGAGTGCCATACCAGAGCACAGCCCTTTAGGCTTTTAGGGGAGGGAGGAGAGCCTAGTGAGGGCAGAGTAATCTAGACACTTGTAGACCTTAACCCATTCCATCCATCCATGGTTTGCTTTTCCAGCATGCTGCTTCTCTTCCTTTTTCAAAGGTTGCATGGTATCTGTAAATTGGGTAGTTTGTTACACATGCTTCCGTTTTTAATTTAAAATAGTCTTGGGGTATAGCACTCTTTAAAATTTCCCACCCAGGTAAGTGATCTCTAATCCGTATTCTCTTTTCTGTGGCTGGCTGAGTTTTCTGAACAAAACTGAACAGGGTCACTGAAGTCCTAGTCCTAGATCAGAAATGCTCACACTTTTCAAGGCTTAATATACTATAGCTGGCATTCACTTCAGTGAGAGACATGCTTCATAGTATACCTAGATTTTAATGAGATAGTTTTTACACAAGTAAAGCTAATACTGCCATGAAGTTGTTTCCTGGTGTAGAATTAATAAAAAGCATTTCATAAACTAGTCAGAAATGAAATAAGTCATTTATAAATCTTGAAAAGTTATTCCAGTAAGGAAAAAATGATTTTTTTTTTTTTTAAATAGAAGTGTTTTCTTTTTTAAAAATAACTTCATCCCTCTAGTCCAGACCAAGTCATCATACTGGGCAAGCTTTATTCTCCCATTGTGAGCATTTTATCAGCAGGAACTGTTTTATTCTTTGAATCTTCCAGGACCCTTCACATAGTAGGCATTCAGTAAATGTTTGATGAATTTGATGTTTGTTTCACTATATTACACCTAAGCTGATGGTAACTTTACCCCCAACTTAAGATAGTAAAACTTTTAAGGCAAAAGTTAAAATAAGAGTATAAAGAATAATCCTGATTGAATAATTAATGTTGTACCATATTTGTATTCTATGTTATATGCGTTTTTTAATGAATTTTTAAAAAGTCTTGACACTTCACTCCTAAATACATCAGTCTACCTAACACTACCACAGGAGTTACATTTCTGTATTTAACATAAAGTTCTGTATAATAGGACCTTCTTGATCAACTAGCTTGGCTTATATATATATATATATAGAATGTGTAATTTTATTTTTGGCTGTACTGGGTCTTTGTTGCGGCAAGTGGGGACTACTTTCTGGTTGCTGTTCTTGGGCTTTTTGTTGCGGTGGCCTCTTGTGTGGAGCACAGGCTCTAGGGTGCTCAGGCTTCAGTAGTCAAGGCTCCTGGGCTCTGGAGCACAGGTCCAATAGCCTGTGTGTTGCACAGGCTTAGCTGCTCTGAGGCAGGTGAGATCATCCTGGACCAGGGATTGAACCCGCGTCTGTTGTACTGGCAGGTGGATTCTTTACTGAGCCACCAGGAAGCCCTTGGCTTTTTGACAAAGTGAGTTCCCCTGGTGGCACAAATAAAAGACAAATGAGGCTGAGAAAAAGATGCTCCCATGGACTTAGGTGCATATACATCATAAACGCTACATAAATGAATGGGGAATATTAGGGATTGGCGGTTGAGGACTGTAAATTTCAGTAGCTTAGTTAGGCAAGGTGATGGAATGAGCTATATGGCTATTTGGGGGGAGGTTTCTGGAGGCAGAACTAGTACAAAAACCCTGAGGTGGGAGAGCACCCCGCAGTCTCAGGAGTGGCAAGGAGACAGCTGAGGCTGTGTGGAGAGAGCAAGATGTGAGATCAGAGATAGTGAAGGACTTGGGATTTATTCTAAAGTAGGAGTAATCAGAGTTCGGAGCAGATGCCAGCAGGATCTGATTTGTGCTTAAAAGAATCACCCTTGGCTGTCTATTCTGAAATGGGGCAGGAATGGAAACATGGAAAGCAATCAGGAGGCTATTGAAATTACAATAAACTTAAGTGAGAAAAGCTGTTGGTGTAGCAGTAAAGAGGGTCAGAATCTGGTTGTACAGGTGCCATGGAGAGGCCCATAAATAACACCCTCCCTATCCAAGTATGGAGCTGAGGGTTGGATGCAGGAGTCAGGTCGATGGAGATCAAAGTAACTCCTACTAATAGAACTGGAGAATGTGGCTTCAGAGCTGATGCCAGGCCAGCTCACTTGATACTCCACCTCTGAACAAGACTCACTCCTTTCCTGGCTGGGCTGACTACAGGCTACTCCCCACCCAGGGCTGAGAACCACCCAGAACGGACTACTGGGAGAGTCCACAGAGAAGGAACTAGTGGGGTTGGGGCCATGGTGTCTAGTTCTTCTCTCAAAATAATCTCAGAGAATCATTCTTCCTCCAAAAGGTGGAGAGGCAGAATTACTAATGGAAGCCCACTAAACATGAGAAATGGGGAATAGGTGTTCCTCCCACCACCATCTTTTAACTATAGTTCCATGCCAAAACAATCTCTCTTACAGTCTCTTAAGCTTTGTAGGTGTGCATGTGTGTGTAAATGTTCCAATAGAGAAAATAGTATAATGACTCCCCACTGCCCCCTTAACCAGCTAAAACAATCTTGAAATTACTCACAAATCCCAATCAATTCATGCTGCTGGCTGCAGCTGCTAAGTCGCTTCAGTCGTGTCCGACTCTGTGTGACCCCATAGATGGCAGCCCACCAGGCTCCCCCGTCCCTGGAATTCTTCAGGCAAGAACACTCGAGTGGGTTGCCATTTCCTTCTCCAATGCATAAAAGTGAAAGTGAAGTCATTCAGTCGTGTCCAACTCTTAGTGATCCCATGGACTGCAGCCTACCAGGCTCCTCTGCCCATGGGATTTTCCAGGCAAGAGTACTGGAGTGGGTTGCCATTGCCTTCTCCAAATTAACTCATGACAACACAACAAATATTTTTGGTCTTGGTTTATTCTGAAAAAATTAAGTTTTTGTGGATGTTAGTACACATCAACAGTGTAAGAACTGCTGATGACTTGGCTAAAATTTGATAAACTAGTAAAGATAATCAAAAGAATAGTTAAAATTATAAGTTCAGACGGTGGCTTTTAATTTAGTAAGCTACTGTGTACTTAGGTGAAAACCAAATTAACAATGGAAATGCATTACAAATTTGAAATTGTAACGAAGCGAATAGGTTTTATGATGAATTAAAATACTAATATCAATAAAAACAAAATTCCCACTCCAATTAGGTATCAAAACATTTGTTCTGCAAGTGGAACTTACAAAAAACATTTAGAATTAACTCAATAACTGAGTAGTAAACGTAGTTTCATAGAGTTAGCTGACAATTGTATAGTAGTTTGAAAAAAGCTCTTCTCCTTGTTCAATGTCCCTGAGTGCAACAAGAATGACACATCGTAGTGGACTGAAAACAAAAAGAAACATAGGCAAAAGTTAGGAGTGTTAACAGACACAAGCTCCTATTTTTAATACCATCAAGATGGATTTTATTGATAATTTTATTCAGATTCCTTGCTATCATCTTAATTTATGTATTTGATTTCCATAAGGAAATAGTTCTCATCACTGATGGAGGCATTTTAGAGTATATTTATTTTGCATCATTTAAAAAGCCCACAAATCAATAAGTTTATACAACTGACTACTTCTTTGAAAATGTTTCTGTGTTTCCGTCCTCAAAACTGGTATCATAAAAAGCATTTAAAAATGATATTATACTCCAACACTTCAAAAAAAATTAATTTGTATCTTTGTATTCTGCAAAGCTGGAAACGTTACTTAACATTTACTGGAATTAAAAAAAAAAAACCTTTTATGGACACAATAAGACATATGCATACCTTCAATGTTCCTACTCTTCTAACTTTTCCTGCACTTGCTGAACAGTAATAACATTATGCCCCAGAATATCAGGTTAAAAAAACTTCACTGTTAAAACACACACACACATACATATAGAGACAAAAAAGTTATCAAGTTCTAAGTACAGAGAACTGTCTAAGTTTTAAATATCATTCATTGTCAGAGGACAATTTAATAGGACCTGTATAAAATAAAGTTTGCTAGCAACTGGCAGCTAAATGAAATGATAGTAATGAAGGTAATGTCTTCCTACAGTATTAATTTAAAAAAAAAAACTCTTAAATATACAATTACTTATATTTAAAAATTGTTACTTGAGTATTCTCAGTAGACTTTCCACTTAATGTACAAAAAATAAATGTTACATTAAAAATACACATATTCTTGGGCTTCCCTAGTGCTCAGTGGTGAAGAATCCACCTGCCAAGGCAGGGGATGGGTTCGATACCTGATCTGGGAAGATCCCACATGCTGCAGGACAACTAAGCCCTTGCACCACAACTACTGAGCCAGAGCTCTAGAGTCCATGAGCTGCAACTTCTAAGCCCACATGCCACAGCTACTGAAGCCTGTGTGCCTAGAGCCGATGCTCTGCAGCGAGAGAAACCACTGCAATGAGAAGCCTGTGCACTGCAGCTAGAGAGCAGACCCTGCTCCCTGCAACTAGAGAAAGCCTGTGTGCAGCAAAGAAGATGCAATGCAGCCATAAATAAATATTATTCTTATCACTTCTATGTGGAATCTAAAAAAATAAAACATACTAGTGAATACAACAACAAAAAAGCAGACTCACAGATACAGGGAACAGCTTACCAGTGGGTGGGAGGGGAAATACAAGGGTAGGAGAGTAAGAGGTACAAACTTCTGGGTATAAGACAGGCTACAAGGATGCAGTGTACAACATGGGGAATGTAACCGATATTTTGTAATGACTGTAAATGGAAAATAACCTACATTAACACATTTATGAACATAAAAATCTGTTATAATTTTTCACTAAAAAAAACAAACTCTCTAGTTTTTTCTTGGAAAATATATATATATTTTAAGGTACAGCATAAGACAGAAGATAGGAAAAACTCTTCGAGAAGAACTAACCTTTGTTTGTCATAGCTGTAGGCAATGTTTGGAAGGTACTGCTTCAGTTCTATAGGGAAAACTGCAGGCACATCAAATTCCTGATAACAGACATTAGCTGCTCTGTCTAAGAACAAGTAGAAAACTTTTTAGAAACAACCATTTTATCAGGTCATGGAAAACAGTACTGAATTATGGCACTTGATGTATAGTTTTCTAAATTATCAGAAAATGCTCAAATTAATAATCACTATTATGTTCCAAGCACTGCAAGATTATATATATATACATATATTTGCATGTTTTATTATTTACTTTTTGAAGATTAGGAAACAGAGGCTCAAAGAGAATAAAGGTTACGTAGAAGAGTCAGGCTTCAAGTTCATGTCTAACACCAAAGTCTGTGTTAAATGTAGTCAGATGATCAAGCTTATAGGAAAATAAAGCCCTAGAGAAGATTGGTAACTCACAAACTTAGTAACAGAACCAGTGTAGTGATTAATCTATAAAGCTATGTTGAGGAACTGACAAAATAATCTCTAAGTTAACTAGTAAAAAATAACCAAAAGAATAGTGATCAAAAGAGCAGTTATCAATTGCCTTATTTATTGCAAAATCAGAATAAAAACAGTTAAAGAATTCTAATTAACGTATATCATTATCTCCCCAAATTCTCTGGTTGATATCAGCCATTATAAAATTTACTTCAGGGCTTTCAATAGCTGAGATATTAAACTTAACTGCCTCTGGCACTCAGTCATATGGCAAAGGAGGAATATTACCACTGCTTATTTTTATCTCACAGTCCCACGGTGCCAACTTACCATTTGAACAATTGTTCACATACTGTCCTACAGCCAATGGATTATGAATTTCTGATGTTAGCCATGTACTATCACTCATTTTAAAAGGGCCAAGTTGATCCCTCCCATTGCAAGATCTGAAACAGGTGAAAGCATTAGCTAAGACACTGTTCCTCTGTACCTTAAAATTCAGTTAACCCGCAGTGAAATTTTTCTTAAAAACTGTTTTTTGTTGTTTTAAACTTTTAAATTTTGTATTAGGGTATAGCTGGTAAACAAACAATGTTGTCATAGTTTCATGTGAGCAGAGTAGGGACTCAATCATACATATACATGTAACCATTCTCCCCCAGACTCCCCTCCCATCCAGGCTGCCACATAACATCGAGCAGAGTTTCATGTGCTATAGTGTGCTGGCTATCCATTTTAAATACAGCAGTGTGTACCTATCCATCCCAAACTCCCTAATTATCCCTTCCCCGCATTTTTACCCCACCCTAACCCCCCAGCAACCATAAGCTCGTTCTTGAAGTCTGTGTTTAAAAAACTTATCAATTGGGCAATTAACTAAAAAGATTTTTGTTTTTTTGGTCAGTTTTCTAAATCGACTTTTTCAGAAGAGTTTAAGGTTCACAGCAAAACTGAGGAAAAGGTACAGATGTTTCTCAGGCACCCCTCATTCCCATACATGCACAGCCTCCCGTTTTCACCATCCCCAACCGGAGTGGTATGTTTGCTATAACTGATGAACCTACACTGACACATCGTAATCACCCCAGAGTCTGTAGTCTGCCTTACGGCTCACTCTTGGGGTACATTTTATGGGTTTGGATACATGTATAATGAGAGGTATCCATCATTAGGGTATCATAGAATATTTTCATTGCCTTAAAAATTCTCCATGCTCCACCTTTTGACCTCTCCTCACCTCCCTAGACTTTAGCACATGCTAATCATTTTACAGTCTCCATAGTTTTGCATTTTCTAGAATGTCATATAATTGGACTTTATATATTATGCAGCCTTTTCCAAATTGGCTTCTTTCACTTAGTAACACGTCTTTAAGTTTCCTCCATGTCTTGTTCTGGCTTGCTAAAAGATTTTTATTTAAAGTACAAATGCCAGTGGTCAGAGTCACTGTGGTATGGTTCTGTCTCCTACAATTAAATTTGAACATGGCACCAACTTACCTATACACGACTTTTGATATTCCTTTGTCATTTCCATCAATGAGTACCCCATCTAGGCATCTAAAAATAAATGGATTTCCAATGGACTGGAAAAAGATTGGCTCATACTTCTGATATACTGTACCTAATATATAAGACAAACATATAGCAACCTATAAAAATCATAACCATCATGATAAAGGACTTTTCTCTGGAATATAAACACTGCATGGAAGAATTTGCTTTAATTTCTCTACCTTTTTCTAATGTTTCCATTCTCCAATCTAGACTATCACATTCTCTTTTGCTACTTCCTTCATTAAAAAGCGCCCAATAGCAGAAGGAACACAGAACCAACTTGTCCACACAGTCAAATAAAATACGACTATTTTGGTTAACAAAAATGTGAACACCACATTTTAGGCTCAGTTTCAAAGTTGTGTTTTTGTTTTTATTTTTTAAAGTAGAGTTCTATTTGACATCTATTAAAGAGACTTTTAAGAAATGTACTTTGTTATTAATCAATTAGTGCAGATATATATGGGAAGAGATGAGGCTGGCATTCAGGTTGTTTTTCATTTGCAATGAAGGAAAGGAGAAAATATTTACAGGCTGCTTCCTATGCTGCAGGCATGTTGAAAGTGAAGTCACTCAGTCTTGTCCGACTCTTTGCCACCCCATGGACAGTAGCCTACCAGGCTCCTCCATCCATGGGATTTTTCAGGCAAGTGTACTTGAGTGGGTTGCCATTTCCTTCTCCAGGGGATCTTCCGAACCCAGTAATTGAACCTGCGTCTCCTGCATTATAGACAGACACTTTACCATCTGAGCCACCAGAGAAGCCCTGTTAATCTATTTATTAAATTTATTTTAGTATTTATTTGTTCCTGGCTTGTTCTGTTTAGTCTTTATGGAGTTAGGACAGTTGTGAAGGAGGAAACTGAGATGCTCCTGTTTAGGGACATAGAATTAGAAGACAGTAGAATGACTTCTTAAAAAACAGGTCTGTCTGACAAAACATTCACACATACTTTCTACTGCACCAAATGAGAGTTTTAACAAATAATGCTTTAACATTTAACAAAAAATGCTTCTACTGAGCATTCCAGTTAATGATCTTTTGCAAAGAAATTGCTTTACTTTTCAAGTTTAGGAATGGCAGGAAGATCTTTATTCAGTGATTTATAGATTTAATCTTTATGTTTTAATCCACATCATTTTTTACCTTTAATTATTATCTAACCCAAACTGACTTATTCTCTAGTAATTTCTAAGTAATCAGTCTTACCAAAGTAGGCCATACTATACTCACCTAAATTTGAATATTGATTAGAAAAATTTCCTTGAAAGAAAAATGCATTTATCCCAAAATGCTCCCGGATACTTTCTAATACATGAGATAATTTACAAACAGTTAATTTTCAACTCAAGATTTAAAGGTCCATGGAAATCATATTTGTACGGAAGGAATACAGATGCAGACATAGAGAATGGATTTGCGGAAATGGCAGGGGAAGGAGAGGGCGGAACAAACTTACAGAATAGCATTGAAATATATATACTACCACATGTAAAATAGCTAGCTAGTGGAAAGTTGCTGTATAACACAGGGAGCTCAAGCTGGTATTCTGTGACAACCTAGGGGGTGGGGTGGGGGTGGTGGGAGGGAGGCTCACGAGGGAGGGGACATATATATACCTATGGCTGATTCAGGTTGCTGTATGGCAGAAACCAACAGAACACTGTAAAGCAATTATTTGCCAATTAAAAAAAAAAATCTGTGGAAATCAGTTTCCAATACAACCCCTTACTCTAAGGCTTATAGGGTTAGGTATTTTGTTGAACTTATATTTATCTGTATATAAGAAACTCTTGGTCAAGTACTAATTATGTCATTACCGGGATACATAGATACAACAGCGCCTTTCCGTACTAATCCTTTAGTAACGAAGACACCTTTTCCAGCAGAAATCAATGAGCTAGGTGCTCGGGCAACACTGAAACCCAATGTCTTATAAAGAATTTCTTCTGGTGTAAAGGTATTTTGCTGTTGATGTCTGTGTTCAAGCTGTTTCACCCTTGGATGCTGAACTGACAGTAGGTCTTGATATTTTGATTTGACAGGTTCTGGAAGCACAGTCAAGATATCTGATTGTTTACTGAAATCATTTACGAATAGAGCCTGGAAAACTTTCAGTAATGTTCCTAGGACATCTTCATCTGAGATAACTTTGTCTTTGGATTCTTCTGGAACATATCGGAGGGTCCTGAAAATGGGAAAAGTTTCTATTCACTACCCTTCAACTGATAAAAGTCAGACTGTCTTGATGTCCTCAGGGTTACTGGCCTTTAAGATAATTCTCATGTGTTTGAAGGGCGTAAAAGTTCGGAAAAGAGTTTTGGGGGTTCAGTTCTACTTACCTGACTCCCAACAATACTTACGCAGGTCAACAACAGCTAATATTTTAAAAGGCCCATTCCATACCAAATTCTATTGGGTCCTTACTTTCATTTTCCCATTTTTGCAGACAAGAAAACTCAAGCTTAGAGACGTTAAGGGAACTTGCCCAACGTCCTAAAGCTGGTAAACGGCAGAACAAGAAGCAGAAAACAGGCTGGTTCCCAGTACACCTAAAGCCATTATGTCCTCAAATTGCAGTGGCCCTTTTTACATGCGTGTAGCTGCAAAGACACATTTAACATTATATACGTCCTCAGTCTCGCTCTGCTGCTGCTGCAATGGCACCCCACTCCAGTACTCTTGCCCGGAAAATCCCATGGATGGAGGAGTCTGGTAGGCTGCAGTCCATGGGGTCGCGGAAGAGTCGGACACGACTGAGCGACTTCACTTTCACTTTTCACTTTAATGCATTGGAGAAGGAAAGGGCAAGCCACCCCAGTATTCTTGCCTGGAGAATCCCAGGGACGGGGGAGCCTGGTAGGCTGCCGTCTTTGGGGTCGCACAGAGTCGGACATGACTGAAGTGACTTAGCTAGCAGCAGCAGCAGCAGCAGCAGCAGCTTCAAAGACACATTTAACATTTTATGTCGTCAGTCTCTCTTAGGAGTACTTTAATGATCACTTTTTAAGTATTATTTTACTTCTTGTTTTACTTACAAGGAACCAATTTCCACTTCAGTTTGATAGTAGTAATGATGCATCTGAATTTACATTTCTGTAGTACGAAACTGCGAGAGCTCTTTGGCTATTCACCAGCCTTCAACCGAGCTAGTCTGCCTATTTAAGTGAGCATCACGTTAACTTCTTCCAAGAAGGCAATTTACTAAAGCCAGTATTAACACTGATCCTACGGCCATCTACTCAGCTAGGTCACCTTTAGGCGCTGAATCCGTATTCTAAAACCAATACTCCGACTTGCTTTTAGTGGCTTTTTGCTCGTTGTTATACATCCAACTACTCCAAGTTGTTACCCTCACAGCCGAGCTGCGCTGTTTTCTCCGTACAAACTACAGAGCTGTAAAAATAAACCACGGTTTGGCTTTTCTAAGGCACTTCAAGCTCCTAACTTTGCCTTGATAGAAATAAGGCCACGCACCTTCACACCGTGCAAGTTATTTCCCTTTTTCAAACGTTCCTATTTTTTGCCCAAACACAAGCACCCAACCTCTGCAGTTACACGTAAAACTCTAGTAAACGCCCGCGGGCAACAAGGCCTGAAGACCTCGCAGCGCCGGGAATGATGGGAAATACGCCTTAGGCCCCGCCCACCTAAAAGCCCCGTGGTGTCTTCGGGCCTCCAGCGGGCCTGACTCAGCCAGCCTCCGCCTTGCCCACCTGGGGCCTTGCCCACTTCGAGCCCCGCCCACTCAGGTCCCGCCCGCTTCAGGCCCGTAGGCCGTCTTAGGCTCCGCCTGCTTGAGGCTCCACTCGCCTAAGGCTCCGCCCACCTTGGTCCGCTAGCGTAAGTCCCAGCGGCCGCGATGGCGGCGCTGGGAGGAAGGAAAACGGCGTGGGTCGAGCCGCCTCGCCCTCTCACCTCGGGTTGTGGCTTAGGTTCAGCGCGATCCAGGGTACGAAGCGGTACCTGTAACGGCGCCATCGCTGCCAGAGGCCCCGCATCAGGCGGCCCGGCATGGCTGTACCGTGGCGCCTGGACGAGGACCGCGCGGGGGAGGTGGGTCGCGGTCTCGGGCCCGCCCCCACCGAGGAGGAGCGGAGGCCGCGCCGCCCCGCCCCTTCGTGGTCTCAGCCCTTTTCGCTCCGCTTGGCTGTCCTGGTACCCCTTGGCTCCAGTTGCGGCTTCTCCGTGCCTCCGCTTTATTGATGCCAGCTCGCTGAAACAGAGGTTCGTAGAGCTGTAGGAGGGCCCGTAATTTCCTTTTCCTTTCTCCATTCGCTCGTGTATTTTCACACACGAGACTAACTCAGTCATCTTCAGATATGCAGATGTTCATTAAGAAATAGATATATTGCCATTTCCTCGGAATGGAAAGTCTGCTTTCCAGGAGTTCTTTGCCTGAGAGTGAGAGTGAATCCTAACCTAAAAGTCTAAATCGAACTAGTCAGATCTAGTGAAAATTCAAGGAGATTCAAGTAGGCTTAGGACTAACTTGTTCTATTCCAAATAGTAATAAAAAGAAAAAAAAAATACATCAAAGTTTCTATTTCACCCTATTGTAATAGGATAATTGGCAAACTCCAGAAGCTCTGCTATCAGCTGCTGTGTTTGGTAAATTGACATCCTCCAGAGTTAACCTGATTTGCTGCTGCTGCTGCGTCGCTTCAGTCGTGTCCGACTCTGTGCGACCCCATAGACAGCAGCCCACCCGGCTCCCCCGTCCCTGGGATTCTCCAGGCAAGAACACTGGAGTGGGTTGCCATTTCCTTCTCCAATGCATGAGTGAAAATTGAAAGGGAAGTCTCTCAGTCGTGTCTGACCCTTAGCGACCCCATGGACTACAGCCTAGCAGCCTCCTCTGTCCATAGGATTCTCCAGAGTACTGGAGTGGGATGCCACTGCCTTTCCAAACCTGATTTGCTAAATGGAGACAATTCAGTTCCAGGATGTGTAACAAGTGACATTCAGAGAGTAACTTTAAGGTCTCCAGACTTAAAAGGAACCAAAAGGAACTAGCTGACTTCTTACCTATAATGATATACTTATCTTTAAAAGCAAAAAAGCAGTTTTTGTATATATTTCCAGTGCTTTAAAATTTTTTATCATAGGTTTAATCATGTAGGTGTACACCTAGTACAGAGGACCATTTTGCCCAGACCTTATTTATTTATTTACTTTTTTGAATTACAGTTGACATACAACATTAGTTTGAAGTGTGCAACATAATGATGTGATATTTGTGTGTATCGCCACCATAATGTAGTTAACATCTGTCACCATATATAGAAAATTTTTTCCTGTCATGAGAACTTTTAAGATGTACTCTTACTGACTTTGAAATGTGCAGTACAGTTTCATTAATGGTCATCTCCATGCTGTACATTACATCTCCATGACTCACTAAAAGAAAGTTTGTACCTTTTCACACACTTCATGCATTTCGTCCACCCCTGACAACGACCAGTCTATTCTGTTTCTATGAGCTTGTGTTTGTTTGTTTTTTTTTTCCCAGTTCTTTTTTATTTTTGATTCCACATATAGGTTAGAATATACGCTGCTTGTCTGTCTCTGTTTTATCTCACTTAATAATGCCTTTAGGGTTCATCCAGTTGTTGCAAATGGCAAAGCTTCATGTTTCTCTTATGGCTGAGTAGTAGTCATTGTATGTGTGTGTGTATTTACTGCATCTTTATCCATTCATCTGTTGGTGGGCACTTAGGTGGTTTCAGTAATAATGAATGCTGCAGTGAACGTGGTGCAGATAACTTTTCAAGATTATGATTTGGTTTCCTTTGGAAACAACCACAAGTGGAACTGTTGGATCATATGGTAGTTCTAATTTTAATTTTTTTAAGGAACAGCCGTACTGTTTCCCATAGTGACTGCATGGATTTACATTCTCACAAACAGTGCACAAGGGTTTGCCTTTCTCTACATCCTTCAGTTCAGTTCAGTTCAGTCGCTCAGTCGCATCCGACTCTTTGCGACCCCATGAGTCGCAGCACACCAGGCATTTCTGTCCATCACCATCTCCCGGAGTTCACTCAAACTTACCAATGCTTGTTTTTGGCTGTCTTTATTATAATAGCCATTCTGACAGATGCAAGGTGATATCTCATTGTGATTTTGATTTGTACTTCCCTGATTACTTAGTGTTGTTAGCATCTTTGCATGTACCTGTTAGCTATTTAGATATCTTCTTTGGAAAATTGTTCAGATCTTTAGCCCATTTTAAAAATCAGATTGTTTTGCTGCTTTGATTTGTATGAGTTGGAGAATTCCATGGACTATAGAGACCATAGGGTCACAAAGAGAGGGACATGACTGAGTGACTTTCACTTCACTTTATGTATTTTGGACAGTATCCCTCTTATCAGATTTATGGTTTGCAGATCTTTTTTCCCACTCAGAAACTTGCTTTTTCACTTTGCTGATGGTTTTCTTTGCTGTACAGAAGCTTTTTAGTTTGGTGTAGTTGCACTTATTTTTTATTTTTGCTTTTGTTGCCTTTTCTTTTGATGTCAAATCCAAAAAATCATTGGTAAGAATGAGCTTACTGCCTGTGTTTTCTTTGAGGAGTTTTATGGTTTCAGGTCTTATACATTCAAGTCTTTAATCTATTTTGAGTTAATTTTTGTGTATACTGTACATTGGTAGTCTAGTTTAATTCTTTTTCATTTGGCTGTCTAATTTTCCCAAGATCGTTTATAGAAGGTACTGTCCTTTCTCCATTGTGTATTCTTCTTTCCTTTCTTGTCAATTTATTGTTGTAAATTTATCGATGTGCATGGCTTTATTTCTGGGCTCTCTGTTGTGTTCTTTTGGTCTGTGTGTCTATTTGTATGTCAGTGTCATTCTGTTTTAATTACTATAGCTTTTTTAATATTTGATACCAGGCAGCATGCTGCCTCCCGCTTTGCTCCTCCTTAACACTGCTTTGGTCGTTTGGGATTTTTTGTGGTTCTATACATGTTTAAGAATTGTTCTGTTTCTGTGAGAAATGCCTTTGGGAAGTTGATTGCATTGATAGGGATTGCACTGAATCTAGATTGCTTTGGGTGATATAGGCATTTGAACAATATTAATACTTCTAATCCATGAGCATGAAATATTTTTTTCCATCTATTTGTATTTTCTTGAGTTTATTTCTTTAATGTCTTATAGTTTTCACTGTCTAGGTCTTTCACCTCCTTGGTTAAATTTATTCCTAAGTATTTTTTTTTTGGATGCATTTGTAAATAGGGTTGTTTTTTAATTTGTCTTTCTCCTAGTTCTTTATTAGTGTATAGAGAGGCAACAGATTTTTGCGTGTTGAAATTGTTCCCCACAAGTTTACTGAATTTGTTAGTTTAACAGTTTTTTGGTGGAGTCTTTAGAGTTTCTTATATTTTGTATATTCAATTTCTTTTATTATTAAAGATATATTTTGGAGTTTCCCCTTAGTTCCTAAAAGTATACTGCATTCTTCTGTTTCTAAGGTTTCACCTTCAACTTTAATATTTACTGTAGTTTTCTGGTAGATATAATTTATAGAGTTTAAAAAGCTCTCTTCTGTTTTTGATTTGTCAAGAATTTTTGTCTTAAGTTTTAAATGAATGGTGAATATCAAATACTTTCCTTTGCTATTTATTGAGATGATCACATAATTTTTCTCTGTTCTCCCATTAATGTAGTAAATTATAATATTGTTGTTCTTTAGTTAGTCAGTCATGTCCAATTCTTTGCAATCCATGGACTGTAGCTCTCCAGGTTCCTCTGTCCATGGGATTTCCCAGGCAAGAATACTGGAGTGGGTTTACATTTCCTTCTCCAGGGATCTTTCCCACCAAGGAATCAAACCCAGATCTCCTGCATTACAGGCAGATTCTTTACTGCTGTGCCACTGGGGAAGCCACATTGTCAAATGTTGCACCATCCTTAGATTCCTAAGATGACACTACTCAGTTGTGAATGACACTTTTGTCATACTCTGTCATTTAAAAAATTTATTTGTGTATATATTTTTGGCTGTGCTGGGTCTTTATTGCTGCACGCAGGCTTTCTCTAGTTGCAGAGAGCAGGGCCTACTCTTCCTTGTAGTATGCAGGCTTCTCGTGGTGGCTTCTCTTGCGGCGCACGGATTCTAGGCACCTGGGCCTCCGTAGTTGCAGCACGTGGGCTCAGTAGTTGTGGCGCACAGGTCTAGAGGGCAGGTCCAGTAGTTACGGTGCATGGGCTTAGTTGCACCGCAGCATGTGGAATCTGTCCTAACCAGGAATCAAATGCAGGTGGATTCTTTTTTCAGTTTCATGGCTTGTTTGTAGTTTTATTTCAGATTTTGGTATTAGGCTTATGCTGACCTCCTGAAATGAGTTCAGAAGTGTTCCTTTCTCCTCTACTTTCTACAAAAAAAAAAAAAAAAAAAAAATTTAACTGTAAGAGTGGTGTTCTTCCTTTAGTGAAGGTTAATAGAATTCACCACTGAAACCATGGGCTTCTAGTTTTCTTTGATAATGAATTGAGTTTCTTTTAAAGATTGTAGGGCCATTCAGAATTTCTCTTTCATCTTGTCTTAAGTTTGATAAGTTATATTTTTCTGGAATTTGTTCATTTCATCTAAGTAGTCAAATTTGGTAGTATAAAGTTGTCCATAAATATAATCTTACTGTCTTTTTAGTGTCTGTATGATCTGTAGTGATAAATTCATTCATAATTTTGGTGATTTGTGTTTTCTTTTTTCCTTCATCATTGTAACTAGAAGTTTATGGATCTTTTCAAAGAAACAGCTTCTGATTTTATTAATTTTCTCTGTTGTTTGTCTATTTTCTATTTTGTTCATTTTATTATTTTATATATCCTACTCACTTTGGGTTTATTTTGCCCTTCTTTTTCCAACTTCTTGAGGTAGAATTTTAGCATCAGTGTTTTTAGACCTTTTTTCTTTTCTAATATATGCATCTAAAGTTAAAAATTTCCTTCCAAGCATTATGTTAGCTGAGTCCTAGGAATTTTGATATATTGTATTGTCATTAGCATTCAGTATAAAATACTTTTAAAATTTCCCTTGTGATTTTTTTTTTGATTCATGATTTAGAAGTGTTTTTAATTTCTAAATATTTGGGATTTCCCTAGATATGTTACTATAATTGGTTCTTAATTTTTTTGTCATTAGAGAATAAGTATCTTTTCAGTTCTTTTAAATTTATTAACTTGTCTTATGTCCCACGATATGCTCTCTCTTGGTGAACATACAAAATGCTGTTGAAAAGAGTATATACTTTATAGCTTTTTGGTTTAAAATTCTATAAGGTCATAGTGGCTGGTAGTGTCCTTTAGATCATCTGTGTCTTTGATGATTTACAGAAAATTTTAAACAGATAAATGAGAAACAACAGACTGCCAGACAATTTTCTAATATAAAATATATGACAATCAAAAGATTAGTGTTGGTAGGCATGGAGCTGTACTGTTGTCCAAAATTGCCCTCTTCTCTCTGATTCTTTACCCCTGCTTCCTATTGTTTTCAGTCTCTTGAAATACTCTACGCAATTAAAGATATGTGTGCTGTATTTTTTCATTTAAAGCCCCTTTATGCTGTTAATCACAAAAATGCCATCTAGAAAAGATAAAGTTTATTACTAATATCCTAAAAATCCACAAATACTGCATGTGTCCCTAAATGGATTCTAACTTCCAAAATTAGTTCAGAATGAGATTTCCACAGATAATCCATTGAGCACCTGCTGCTTCTGAAGCTCTAGTGGAGGAGACAGATACTAAACACATAAATAATATCAGACAGTGATGCGTGCCCTGGAGAAAATGAGGTAGAGTCCTGAGAAGAGAGTGGGATGGAGGACTTCGTGTGTGTCATCTGTTTCCTCCTGGGACTTCACTCTCTTTCTAAAGATCACTTGGGGGTGGGAACAGGTGTAGCAACATTGGCTAGGGTAGTGGCATGTATGACTGAGACCTAACTGACAAGAAGACACAAAACTTGGGAAGATCTGTGGGGAGAGTCTCTGGATAGGAAATGCAAAGGCAGTGAGATGGGTAGGAGCTTGCTATGTTCAAGCAAGGAAAAGAGGGCCATGTGGCTGGAACATGATAGTAAAGGAGAAGGGAAAGATGACATCAGGGAACAGGCCAAATCACGTGGGGCATTGCAGGTTCAGGGAAGGATTTGAGATTCTTAGTGTAGTGGGAAGTCTTTGGAGGGTTATGAGCAGAGAAGTAGTAGGATTTGATTCTTGTTTTTAAAAGACCAGTTTGAGTATTTTGTGGATCATAGGTGGGCTGTCACCAGACATGGAAGGTTAATTAGAAGGCTAATATAATAGTTCAGGTGAGAGATAATGATAGTTTAGACTAAATGGTAGCTATGGAGATGTAGAGAGTGAATGGATTAGGACTGTATTTTGGAGGAGCTGACGGGACTTGCTGATGAATGGATGTGGAGGGTGAAATTTTAAAATACCTGTGAGAAATGTCAAGTAACTAGTTGAATATTCACACCTGGAGCTATAATCAGAGATAAAATTAAGAGTCTTTAGCCAGAAGTCTTGAAGAAGAGATGGCAAAGAATGTAGATAGAGCAGCAACCATGAGTTTTGCAAGATATAAGCCAGTGATGACTTGATCAAAAGCAGTTTTGGTGAAAAGTTTGAGTGTGTTGAGAAAATGTGAGGTGAAGGAGGAAAAACAAATGTACACAACTCTTTCAGTAAGTTTACAAAAAGAGGGGCAGGGAAATAGGGCCAAAGGTGAAGAGAACTTTTGCAGGATGAAAGATCCTATCGCATCTTTGTGTGCTGATGAGAATGATCCAACAGAAAGAAAGAAATTGATAGAGATGTATGACTAATTTCCAGAATAAAGTTCTTGAGAAGGTGGGAGCTGATTCAGAGCGTAAGTAGAGAGGTCCTCTGACAGGAGGACGGATGCATCTTCATCTGAAGCAAGACGGAAGGCAGAGATTATGGGCTCAGTGGAAAGTGTGTTAGGGGATTTGGCTGGAGAAAGTTGAGGGCTAAATTGTGACGGTTTCTAGTTTCTCATTGACCTATGAGGCAAGATCTTCAATGAGAATAGTTACAGGGTAATACTGGAATTTTGAAATGAGATAAGATTTAAAATAGCCCAGAATTAGAAAGCCAGTCTTATAGGGAAACGCAGGAGGGAATTACTGAACCATTTTAAATAAACCCACCAATGTTTTTCTGCTCTTGGACAAGAAAAGAGGGGTTCTCTTTCCACCTTCAGAGGGAGTTAAAGTTACTCTCTCTGTAGTAAGTGATGAAGAGATTGAGTTTATGTTGACAAACTGGCAGAATCAAACATTTTATGAATTCCTGGCAGTTTATCCACTTAATATTTTTTATGGTCAGGATCAGTAAGTAACTTAGAGCTTTGACTTTATCCAGGAAAGAACTGTTTTTCAAACTGTTGGAGGACAAGCTTATTTTGCATGAGTCATTATTTCACAGTTCTTTGCTGTAAAAGAGTTGATGTTTAAAGTTGGTGGATATTCTGGAGCCTACTTGAAGAGCTACATCATCTAATGCGGGTAACATAACTGGCAAATATTTATTCACTGATAACTGTGTGCCTACATCCAATATTATGGTCTAGTTGGAAAAACATAATTGTAAATATTAATAGTTACCACAGATTTTGGGTATGAGTTACTGGAGTTAAGGAGTGCTTCAAAGAGAAGTAGGTAGACGAGAGGTAGAAAGGAAGGGACAGCATAAACCAGCAGTTCTCAAAGTCCTGCCTAGTGACACTGGGGGTCTTACGACCATTTTAGAGAGCTGCAAGGTCAAGACTATATTCATAATAGTGCTAAGAGGTTATTTGTCTTTATTCTCATTCTCTCACAAGGGTCCAGTGGAGTTTTCTAGGGGTCACATGATATACGGTAAGACAGACTGAATGCAGAAGTAGGTATGCGTATCCAGCCATCTTTAAGCCAGAAATAAAATAGATTTGCAAAAATATTAAAATACCATTCTTTTCACTCTTTGGGGGAATTTAGCTATTTTTCGTAAAGATACATTATCCATATTAACATATAATACATTTTAAAATTATTTTTAATGAATAAGTAAATAAAGTTGATCAGTTTTAATATGATACGTTAAATATCAATAGGTATAACTCACATAAACAAAAGCTCCTTGGGGATTCTCAGTAAAATTTAAAGGATAATGGGGTCTGAAGACAAAAATGATCAAGAGTTGAGTGTTACAGCCACATATTATAATGCAAATTTTTAAAAGGAAAGTTGTGATAAGGCCTTTCATTAGCTTCAGATATTGACGTTAATGTCAGTTCTGTGAATGGCAGTAGTATATTGCATACTGATAAAATTAGACACACAGTATTTTGAAGTCATTTTGTGCTTTAGGATCTAAAATACTGTGAGAAATAATTATCATGAAGCTGGTTTTCCCAGGGCGAGGCCTACCCAGATGTGTTGCCACCTGCAACTTCCCCAAATGGGGAAGACTCGGCTGGATAAAATTGTGGTAGTGGAGGACTGTGTTCATACTTTCCCTTGGAAAAAAGAAAGTAAAAGAAAAGAAAATACTGCATAAAAAGGAGAAAGAAATGGTCTCTGTTAGTCTGTGAATTAGCAAAACTCACCTCTTTCTCCAGGCTTCCCAGGTGGCACTAGAGGTGACGAACCCGTCTGCCAGTGTAGGTAGCCGCAAGAGAATCAGGTTTAAACCCTGGGTCGGGAAGATCCCCTGGAGAAGGGCATGGCAACCCACTCCATTATTCTTGCCCAGAAAGTCCCATGGACAGAGGAATCTGGCAGGCCGCAGTCTGTAGGGTCGCAGAGAGTTGGGTACAAGTGAGCATGCTTGCACACAACTGACAAGCACGCACAACGTCTTTCCCCAACCACTTTGCTGCCATCTAGATTGAGAGCCATTGGCATGAGCAAAGGTGCAGAAGTGGGAATGAATACTGTGGGGTCTACTCAGAGTAAAAGTTTGCATTAGAAGCAGTAGGAAATGAAATAGGCAGAGTAAGATCAGACCATTATGAAATCGTGAGCTAGGCAGTAGGTAGTCGTTGAAGGCTCTTAAGCAGAGCACTAGCATGTGGGACTAGTTGAGAAGCTCAGAGGAACAGTGGTTGGCAGCTGGGTGAGAGTCTACCAAGAGCAGGTGGTCTTGAGAACAGGAAACCAGGAAAGAAGGCATCACGTGTCTTTTTAAGGTCTTTCTTTGGTTGTAACTGTTAACTCTTGTCTCAAGGGGATAAAAGAATAGTACTGTCCTCTAAGAAAATGGATAAACACTGAACTTAAGGTTTTGAATGGAAAAATGGAATTATCAGTGAATTGCCTTGAGTTTTTTCAGTTTTCTAAAAGGAGCAGTGAGATTTATTCTTGAGAAAAAAGTGGTGTAAAGTCTGATTTTCAGTTATTTGTCAGTCAATACACTGCTAAGATCAGCCTTTCATGAAAGAAAACATTTACTCTGGTGCCCTCTTCTGGATGTTGTCAGTTCAGTTCAGTACAGTCGCTCAGTCGTGTCGACTCTTTGCAACGTTGTGTAATTCCCGAAATAATTCTACTGATGGTCAGTTAGTGAAGGCTGAATTGCCACTTAAATACAGAAAGCCTGTTATGGGGAAAAAAAGGTAATAAATGTAAAAGGCAAAAATAAACGAAACCAAGTTGAAAATATACAAACAAATATTTTCCCAATTTTTTATTTTGAAAATTTCTAGCCTACAGAAAAGTGCAGGGAACAATCATGTATCTTTCATGTAGGTTGATCAGTTGTTAACATTCTGTAATAATTCCTCTCTCTCTCCACACACACACACACGCAACACGTGCCTGTGCACTCATATCAGAATGACGTTTAAAGTGAACAGTAATTCACTATCATGAATATAGCTCCTATTTACATTTTTCAGATTTCAAAAATACCTTTTATAGCTGTTTCTTCTTTTATTATTTGCTTTTAAAATTGGCTCAAAGTTAATCTAATCTAATTTAATCTATCCCTGTTTTTGTTTTTCATGACATAAAACCTTTATGAGTACCGAAATTGAATCAGCAATTTAAAAGCCCCCAACAAACAGAAGTCTGGGGCCAGATGGCTTCATTGGTGAGTTCTACCAAAAATTTAGAGAAGAGTTAACACCTATCCTTCTGACACTATTCTAAAAATTGTAGAGAAAGGAATATTTTTTTAACTCATTCTGTGAGGACACCACCTCTCCGATACCAAAACCAGAGAAAATATCACAAAAAAGAAAATTACAGGCCAGTATTGCTGATGACATAAATGCAGAAATCCTCAGCAAAATCATTATCATACCAAATCCAACAATACATTAAAAGGATCATACACCATGATCAAATGGGACTTATCCCAGGGATGCAAGGATTTTTCAGTATCCACAAGTCAGTCAGTGTGATATATCACATTAACAACTTGAGGAATAAAAATCATATGATCATCTCAATAGATGCAGAAAAAGTTTTTGATAAGATTCATCATCCATTTATGATAAAAACACTCTCTAGAAAGTGGGTATAGAGAGGGAGCATATCTCAATATAATAAAGGCCATATATGACACACCCACAAATAACATTATATTCAGTGGTGAAAATCTGAAAGCAGTTCCTCTATTAGGAACAAGACAAGAATGCCCACTCTTGCCACTTTTGTACCACCTGCGCAGTCAGAGAGTGAAACGAAACGTTGACCCAAATTGGAAAAGAAGCAAAACTGGCTCTGTTCCCAAATGACATGATATTCTTCACAGAAAACCCTAAAGATGCTACTAGAAAACTACTAGAGCTTATATCGGTGAATGTGGTAAAGCTGAAGGATACAAAATCAATATGCAGAAATTGGTTGCTTTTCCATAGACTAACAATGAAATGTCAGAAAGGAAAACTAAGAGAACAATGTCATTTACCAGTGCATCAAAAAGAAAATACCTAGGGATGAAGCTACCTACAGATGTACAGGACCCATATTGGAAAACTATAAGACAGAGAGGAAAGAAGCTGAAGACAAACACATGAAACATATGATATATCTCTACCATGTTCTTGGATTGGAAGAATTAATATTGTTCAAATGACCATATTACTCAAGGCAATCTGTAGATTCAGTGCAGTCCCTAGCAAAATACTAATGGCATTTTTCACAAAACTAGAACAAATAATTTAAAAATTTGTATGGAAACACAGAAGACTCCCAAAAGCCAAAACGATCTTGAGAAAGAATAATGAAGCTGGAGGAATTACACTTCCTGATTTCAGACTGTCCCATAATTACTACAAAGGTACAGTAATGAATACTGGCACAAAACAGGCAGGTAATGAATAGAACAGAGTGGAGAGCCCAGAGGTAAACCCATGCCCTTACGTTTAATCTGCAACAAAGGAAGCAAGAATATACAATGGAGAAAAGACAGTCTCTTCAGTAAGTGTGCTGGGAAACCTGAACAGCTACACATAAAAGAACAAAATGACATTCTTTAACACCATAATCAAAGTAAACCGTAAGAACATTTCCTAAAGGAAAAAACAGGCAGAACACTCTAATATAAATCATAGTATTATCTTTTCAGATCCATCTCTAGAGCAATGGAATTAAAAACAAAAGTAAACAATTGGGTGCTGGGGTCCAACCCCGGTAGATCCAGGGAATTCGAAGCGNAACAGCTACACATAAAAGAACAAAATGACATTCTTTAACACCATAATCAAAGTAAACCGTAAGAACATTTCCTAAAGGAAAAAACAGGCAGAACACTCTAATATAAATCATAGTATTATCTTTTCAGATCCATCTCTAGAGCAATGGAATTAAAAACAAAAGTAAACAATTGGGTGCTGGGGTCCAACCCCGGTAGATCCAGGGAATTCGAAGCGAGGATGGAGTCGGCGAGGAAAAACTTATTTATTCAGAAATATAAGATTAGGAAATAATAGTATAGTAGGAAAATTAAGTGGAGAAAAGAGGCTGAATAACTTGGTTTACGTGGAAAGCCAATAAAACCTCAAGACAAGAGGTTTGCACCATCTACGTGGGCCACCGGCATCCTCTTGAATATCAGGGGGTGCCCCACCTTGGGCACCCCTCGCGTGGATCTTAGAAGCCAGGGCAAGTAAGTAGACATGGCGAGCCTCTACGCCCTAGATGGGAATTCAGCCAGAAGTTAGAGCATAGACACGGGGGGGAAGCCAGTCCAGCAACTGGCCCCGGGGCCCTATTCTCCTTCAAGGCCTTTTATACCTTTTTTGATTGTACATAGAGATCAAGGGGTAATACAAAATTATGCAGTGTTAGCAGCCTAGACTCTTATCAAAACCAGGCTTTTCTCTCTGCATACCTAGTTGTATACACAAGCCTTAGGTGATTTACATCATCTTCAGGCCAAAAGGGCCAATTAACATTTTATGGCTCTTTTGATAAGGGTTTGTTACTCAGAAGACTTATTTGTGTGTTGTTAACATCAAAACTACTATATATCTTTTTCCATATCCCTTTTACATTGATTAACATCTTCCCAGGTGCCTAAAAGACAAAGAATAAGGATGTCTAGCAGCAATCATTGAGTCAACAGTGAAATCCTGTCACCAATAGGTTTTTTAGCTCTTAGAAAGGGCTCTGTGACTTTAAGATACTTAAATTTCGTGCCCCTCGCTGTTGGAGGCTGTAAACAATTCACAAGCTGCAAAAGATCCGGGAACCTGTTAGGCAAATGAGAGCATTTAAGTTAGAGTGTTATCAGAGGGGGTTGAGCTGAAACACTCCTTTCAAATGCAGAAGACTAACGCCTGAATTAGCTTTTTTCAGAGAATGTCAGAAGAATTAGAAAAAGTACAATGTAAGGCAGATTCTTATTTTTGGGGGGTACATGCTCAGGAAATACCAGGGGGAAACACTGAGACTCGAATCGTCCTTGCCCATCGAGTCTGCCACATGACCTTGTCATGGGTGGGATTCCCACACTGGCTCCTGGCAGCAGGCATATTCTGGTTTCCTTATTTTTGGGGTGTAGATGCTCAGGGAAACTCGGGGAACCCCTGAAATCTGAATCGCCTTGCCCATCGGATTTCTGCCACGGGTGGAATTCCTCGTGCTGGCTCCCAGCAATTGAGACCTAATTAAACTTAAAAGCTTTTGCACAGCAAAGGGAAACCATACACAAAATGAAAAGACAGCATATAGGATGGGGGAAAATATTTGCAAACAATGTGACTACAAGGAATTAATTTCCAAAAATAAACAGCTCATAAAGCTTAATACAGAAAAAATGAAACAGCTCAATCAAAACATAGGCAGAAGACATAAAAAAGCATTTCTCCAAAGAAGACATATAGAAGACATATAGATACAGGCACATGTAAAGATACTCAGTATTACTAATTATTAGGAAAACGCAAATCAAAACTGATGAAGGATCACCTCACACCAGATTGAGCATAATCAAAAAGTCTACAGTAATAATAAATATACAATAATAATAAATGCTAGAGAGGATGCAGAGATAAAGGAACCTCCCTGCCCTGTTGGTGGGAAGTGTATCAATAAATTGCTTTAATCAGAATGGAGAACAGGCACTTTTCAAACTGCTGCAATACACTGGTCTCTAGGGCGAGAGAGTCTGCATGTGAGTCCTTTAAGAGAGATAACTCAGTTCTCTACAGCCCTTTGGCCCAGGGTCCAAGCCAGAACCTTCTGGGGGTTCATCTGTTCCACTGCAGATCCCAAGGCTTGAGGGACCCGATGGGGGGCACGAACCCCTCGGGGAGAGGCTCTGCATGTTTGACATCCCTTCTGACCATGGATCACTCCTCTGCTGGAGGGGTTTTAGTAAGCCCACTCCTTGCCTCTCCTGCTTGTCCCAGGGTGGCCCTTTTATCATTTATCATGAAGGCGCTGGTCAGTGAGTTTTCAGGTCTTTCCTAGATGGAAATGTTCTGAATGTTGATTTGGTGTGGGAGGTGAGTTCCAGATCTTCCCACATGGCCATCTGGGCCTCCCCCGCCCCTCCGCACCCCCACC